>PVJN01016935.1:0-41031 GCA_004026805.1 Lasiurus borealis | reverse complement strand
AGGAGGTCCCAGGGGACAATCTTAATAGAATGTTCAGCCGTTTTCCCTGTGTGTCCTTTCAGGGTGGTGGTCTCCACTGATGATTGGCCAGCACCAGGGCAGGGGGTCAGTATTCAATGCAGCTGGTCCTGAGATCAGCTGTGGCTGGTTTTGTTGTTTATCTGGGCCTGGAGCTAAAATGCAACTGAGGCCTAGATGTTTCTCTAAGGAGGAAAGGTGAGGAGGTCCAAACGCGTGACCAGCATTATGCTAGGGAGGAAAAGTCACCCTTGAACTCTTATAATTGTCCTTTGCTAGGCACCCAAGGCTTTCTGATCTGGTGACCTTCTGCACCTGGTGCGTTGTCCTTGCTGTGCTCATGTCTGTAACTTCCTACCACACATCCACATGTCTCCAACTCCGTGGCCATCATACTAGGCAAAGTCACAGCTTCTCTTGCCCAAACAAGTGCAGTAAGTAGCTTCCTACCTATTCCCCGTGTCCACAATTCATCCTCCACAGCTAGAGGATAAATTTAAAAAACCTAAATCAGATCAACATCACTCCCTGCTTAACAGCTCCAAAGATCCCCTCCCACTCACCTGCACTCATAAAATCCCTTCCAGGAGAGCTGGCCTCTGCCTCTGCCTGCCCCTCTAGCCATACTACAGCCTACTCTCACCCTCTAGCTACACTGGTCTTTTTCTCTAGCTCAAGGCTTTTGCATATGCTGTTCCTTCCTGCTTATACTCTTCTCCCTGCTCTCCACATCCAAGGATCCTTTAGATCTCAGAAGGAAGGTCTCTCCCAATGAAGCCCCACCAGATGACCTTGTCCAGAGAAGGTCCCCACATGTCAGTTTCTAGTTTAGTACCTTATTCTCATCATTACATATCCTATCTAATAAAAGAGTAATATGCAAATTAGCCATCACTCCACTGCATCCATAAGCCACACCCACAAGCCAGTCAGTAGTGAGTATGCCAATTAACCCAAGATGGCTGCTGCCACAGAGCAAGCAGGAAGGATGCTAGGGTTTCCCTGGCAATGGAGGAAGCCAAGCTTTCCGTGCACACTGGCCTGCCTAGGCCTCCACTTGAGTCTCTGGGGGGGTGTGGCTGACCTGCAAACCATCATAGGCCCCTCACCCAGGCAGCCCCATGCCTCAAGGGAACCCCCACCATGATCTGGGACACCCTTCAGGGTAAACCAGCTCGCCCCCACCCATGCACCAGGCCTCTGTCCTATCTAATAAAAAAAGTAATATACAGATTGACCATCACTTCAATACACAAGAGGGCTACCCCTATGTGGTCAAAGATCCTGCCCCCATGTGGACACAAGATTGCCATCACAAAATGGCCAGCAGGGGAGGGCACTTGGGAGGGATCAGACCTGCAAGGGAGAGCAGTTGGGGGCAATCAGGCCAGCAGGGGAGGGCAGTTGGGAAGGACCAGGCCTGCAAGGGAGGGCAGTTGGGGGCGATCAAGCCTACAGGGGAGAACAGTTAGGGCTGACCAGGCCAGCAGAGGAGGGAAGTTGGGGGTGACTGGGCCTGCAGGGATGGGCAGTTGGGGGGACCCAGGCCTACAGGGGAGAGCAGCTGGGGGGGACCAGGCTTGCAGTGGAGGGTAGTTAGGGGTGACCATGCCCAGGGGAGGGCAGTTAGGGGCAAACAGGCTGGCAGGGGAGCAGTTAGGCATCAATCAGGCTAGCAGGGGAGTGGTTAGGGGGTGATCAGGCTGACAGGCAGAAGCAATTGAGGGCAATCAGAAAGGCAGACAGGTGAGCAGTTGGGAGCCAACAATCCTGGATTGTGAGAGGGATGTCCAACTGCCCCTTTAGGCCCGATCCTGATTGGGCCTAAAGGGGCAGTTGGACATCCCTTGAAGTGTCCCAGATTGGAGAGGGTGCAGGCTGGGCTGGGGGATGCCTCCCACGCCTGTGCATGAATTTTGTGTACTAGGCCTCTAGTATATATATATATATATATATATATAAACCTAAAATGTAAATATTTCTGTGGGAGTTTGACCAGGAGACAAATCACTTGCTATGATGTACACTGAACACCAGGGTGTGGCACATAATGAAGAAAGGCCCTGGCCGGCGGCCGGAGGCCAGCAGCTGGCAGCCAGCAGCCAATAGCCAGGAAAGAGAGGCCCTGGCCGGCAGCCAGAAGGCCCCAATTGGCCCTGATCGCCAGCCAGGCCTAGGGACCCTACCCATACATGAATTTCATGCACCAGGCCTCTAGTTCTAATATAATTTTATATGACTTATTTTAGTTTCTTATTTAACACTAGTGACCTGGTGCATTAAATTCATGCATCAGGGGTCCCCTCAGCCCAGCCTGCCCCCTCTCACAGACTGGGAGTTCTCAGGAGATGTCCTACTGATAGCTGAGGACTGCTCCACCCTCTGTGGGAGGTGACCAGGCTGATCAAGGAAAGACGCCAGCTCCATTACCCCACTGCTGTAGCCACTGCCAGCCACTGTAGTCACCAAGGTGTTTTCATCAACACGGACTCTAGTCCCTTCACTGTTAAAAATGACAACTTTCTTTGGGCATTTTCAAGATGTGCCTCCTGCATGACCCCTGACCTGGGCCCCAACCAGGGAGGAGCCTGTAACCTAGGTATATGCCCTTGATCAGAATTAAACCTGGACCCTGCAGTCAGCAGGTTGAGGCTCTATCAACTGAACCAAATCGGCTAGGGCAGGATATGACATTTCTTAGCCCCTCCAGCAATGGACCTTTGTTTTTTTCTCCAGGAGTGTGGTGGAAAAACCCTAGATCACCTTCTTGGATTCTTATTACCCAAGTTACCAAGAACACCGCAAGTGGTGGTATACAGGAGCTTAGCAAATGAGTGGTCAGAAAAGGTGTTTATGCTGGTACTGGTTTGGCTCAGTGGATAGACCGTGGGCCTGCAGACTGAAGGGTCCCAGGTTTGATTCCTGTTAAGGGCATGTACCTTGATTGGAGGCACATCCCCAGTTGGAGGCAGCTAATTGATGTTTCTCTCTCATTGATGTTTCCAACTGTCTATCCCTCTCCCCACTTCTCTGTAAAAAAATTAATAAAACATATTTTTTAAAATGGTGTTTCCTCTGCAGCTCATGTGGCCCCTGTGTTGTATCCACTGGGCTAGAGAGGTGTCCCTGCCACCCATTGGTGGCCACTAGGGTCTCCAAACACCTCAGAGACTGGCAGCTAGCCCCCCAAAGTGGGTGTTAGGCTAGGGGGCATGCGGGGACCCCTTGGCTGCATGCAGGGGCAGCTGCCAGGGTCTCTGCATATCCCAGAGGCCAGCAACCAGCCCCCACATCATGAGCACTGGGCTGGGCATGGACCTGAACTGCTGTTTGGTGCCTGAGCACACACCAGTGGCTGGGGGTAAGGCGGGAACATCCCGGCCTCCGAATGCCCTGGAGGCCAGCAGCCAGCCATTGCAACTCAGGGATGTTCCCGCCCCTCCCCCAGCCACTTGTCTGCTGTACCCATAGTCCCGGAGTGGCCAGGCGTGTTCTGGGAACCCTGCTGCTCAGGGCCTAAGTGTGGGACTACAGGCTAGGAGCAGCCTGGGTCTCAAGTATGTTCCTGGGACCTAGGCCACTTGGCGCCATCTTTGTTGGGTTAATTTGCTCCTGATTGGCTGGTGGGTGTGGCTTGTGGGCATGGCACATGTATGGTCAATTTGCATGTTTCTCTTTTATTAGATAAGATTATACTTCCTAGCTCCTGGAAAAATACCTGGTGCCAGTAGAGACTGGAATGAACAAGCAAATGAACACAAATACAACTAACACTTATATGATATTGACTATGTGTCATGTGTTGTTCCAAGCAATTCATATTTTCCACTCCTTCAATCTCTCAACAATTCCCTAAGTGCTATTAATACTCCCATCTTACAGATAAAGACACTGAGGCCTTAACTGACTTGCTCCAGCTAGTTAGTGGTGGAGCCAAAGTTTGAACCCAGGAACCTAAATGAATGAACAAAGCAAGGCCAAGAGGCTGCAATAGCAAATGCTGTCTAGCCCTGCTACCTGGTGGGTCTTGTGGAACCTCATTTCCTCCTTCCATCTAAGCTGCAAAAGTCAACCAGAGTATGAACAGAATAGGCTGGGGACTCCTCAGCCGCCTACCTTAGGTTCCTGAGGACACTCTGCAGGGGCCCCCAGACCTTCTTCCCTAAGAAAGGTCAGCATCTCTTCCTCCACCCATCCCAGCGTGAAGCCTCTCCATTCCCACCTACTGTCAATCCTCATGGGTCCTTCCTTCCGGCCACTCACCTGATCTTTCCTGAGCACCATCTGTGCCCTCCCAGAATGGCCATTTCCATTCAATGGCTTTTCAATAATACCGCTTCTACCCCACTGTGCCTCCACTGGTAGTAATCACACACACGCCAGCCCACCTAATCCCTTGAAGAACAAAAGGCATTCCCCCAAATGAGAGGAAAGCACATTTCATACCTTTTGGGTTAGATCCTTTGAAACAATAAAACAAAGCAGGCTATTTGGCAGGGTTTTTCCCTGAAGATTTTGGCTCATCTAATCAAATGCTCTTGGCATTAAAGTAGAATGTCAATGGATAAGACCCTATTTCAAAGATTTTTTAAAAAAATATTTTAAAGTTGATTTTTCAGAGAGAGAGGAAGGGAGAGGGAGAGAGAAACAGAAACATCATTGAGAGAGAAACATTGATTGGCTGCCTCCTACTGGGGATAGAGCCTGTAACATGAGCATGCACCCCAACTGGGAATTGAACCTGTGACCTCTTACTTCATAGGATGATACTCAACCAACTGAGCCACACCATCTGGGCTATTTCCAAGACTTTTAACCCAATCCATTTCCCTTCCAATCTCCCTTCAACTCTTTGACACCGTGGACTCTGGGCACCAAATTGAATATATTTATACATAATCATTGAACTCCCGGTTGTGCACAGACCCAACATTCTGCCTGTTTGCTCAACCTGCAAAGACCAACAGCCTCCGGATCTGTTTACCAGCCAGCCACGCAGCAGTTCCCAGGAGCAAGGTGTGTCCTTGGAGTGTTCTGCTTGAACGAAGTCTGTTTTCCCTCCACTTCTCAAGCACTTAAAAAATTTAGATGTGTGTGTGTGTTTTTTTAAGTTTCAGAAACACAAAATCATTCAAGGATGCTATTAAATAAGTCGACCACAGAAGGGATAATGTTGAGTGTTGGGAGGTAATAAATCTTTCTGTCAGATCCTACTTCCTCCCAGGATATACAGGAGACAGACGGAAATCCATGTGGAGCCAAGTCTCCCTTCAACCTTCTCAGATGTTCACTCTGATCCCGGTTCATTCATTGATCCAGATGACACCAGTTTACCGAGTACCTGCTTTGTGCCAGGCAAATAGGTGCTAAAATACAATGAATAAAACCGCTGGGATTGACCTGCGTGGCCCAGGGTAGCAGTCGCCAGCCACAGGTAGCTGCTGACATATGACATGTGACTGGTGTTATGAAGAATATTGAGGTTTGGTACATAAAATTCGTGCATGGGATGGGGGGGAGGTCCCCTCAGCCCACCCTGCACCCTCTTGCAATCCGAAACCCCCTCAAGGGATGTCCAATTGCTGGTTTAGGCCCAACCCCCATAGGACAGTCAGGGATCCCTCTTGCAAACCAGGACTGCTGGCTCCTAACCACTGGTCTGCCTGCCTCATTGCCCCTAACCACTCACCTGCCTGATCACTCCTAACCACTTGCCTGCCTGCCTGATTGCCCTTAACCCCTCTGCCTGCCTGCCTGATCACCTCTAACCCTTCTGCCTGCCTGCCTGGTTGCCCCTACCTGCCTCTACCTTGGTCCCCACTGCTGCGACTTCATCCAGAATGACGTCCAGAAGTTGTTCAGCTGTCTGTTATTATAGATTTTCATTTTATGTCAACTTAATTTAAATTAAACACAGATACTCAAGTCAGTTACTGGGAAACTTTTATCTATGTTTGAAACAACTTAGCATATGACACTATTTGTTGCACCCTACATTTTAGGAAATCTAAATTCAGACCAAGTATTGACATTGAAGTTTCAGCATCCAAACTGAAATAAAATCCGAGGATAAGGTAAACACTAGATTCCAGAGAATGGGAACTCTGTCTCATTCATTTCATTTATACTGATTACATTTTCTAGTGATGTGTTAGGTATATTGGGGTAAGTACATGTTAAAATTAATTTCACCTGCTTCTCTTTTACACCTTTTAAATGTGGCTACTGGGAAACTAAGTTACACTTTGGCTTGCATTCAATTTTTATCAGATAGTGCTGCCCCAGACCCTCCAGCAGTAAGTAGGTTCATCTCACAGCGTTTCCCCTGCCTCAGAGAGCGGTTCCTCGCGTTTAAACACAGTCCTTCACACCCCTGCAGACAGCGAACACCCCTACCCTGAGTTTCCTCACTCAGGACTCAGCCCTGGTCTCAGTTCCCAGGGATGTTGGTGGAAGATGGAAGTGAGAGGTGAGGGATCCACCTGGATCTCCTCCTCCTCTCCCCCAAACGCTGCCTCCCTGCCCCAGGCAGAGCCAGGACTGCCACTGCTGGACTCATGCCTGGAAGCCACTGATGCCAGCGCCCAGAACAGGACCAGAGGCAGGAGGACCACGGGCACCTGCACCACCCCTGCCTGCGGGAGCCCCACCCCACCAGCCTCTCCCTCCAGAGCAGCTCAGAGCAACCCTGACAAGCACCTGCCTTTCCCAAAGGGATGGGCTCAGGCTCAGACCCCTCTCCCAGCTCAGGGGGTGAGAGCCGGTGGGAGGGGAAGAAAGAGGCTCAGGTCAAAGACACAGCCAATCAGAAACCTCCAATAAAGTTAAGAGCACCCCCACCCAGGAGAGAGGAAAGGGGCTTCTGACCAATGAGAAGTAAAAATACCTTTTCAATCCTTGTAAACTGAGTGCTCAGGGCAGAAGGTTATTACAACCATGGCTTGATTTTTTTTTTTTTAACTGCGGTCTAATGCGTATAACATAAAATTTACCGTTTTAACCATTTTAAAGTGGCAATTTTGTGGCATTGGGCACATTCACGACCGTGGCAACCACCACCACCGTCTAGTTCTGAGGTCTGAGTTTTGGTCTTTCCCACTGCATAGGACTGGGTGATGGCTCTCACAAAAGTGGGCAGCTGCAGGATCTTCCGATGCTCAGGCCCAGGCCACCCTCCTTGGCCTGTGAGGGCCAGCTGAGAAGACAGGAGGCCTTCTGCTCACACCCACAGTGTCCTCTCCCAGCTCACCTCCCTGTGCTCCCCTCACACTCACCTCTACCCCCACCTTTGGTTTTCAGGCTCCAGGCAGCCAGGTCTGGCCCACCTCTTCCAGCCGCAGTGACTAGCCCCTCTCATATGCACCTACTTCCCCTAATAAATATGTTTTCCATCAACTCCTTTATTTTTTTATTGATCTCAGAGAGGAGGGGAGAAGGAGAGAGAGATAGAAACATCAATGATGAGAGAGAATCATTGGTCGGCTGCCTCCTGCACGCCCCACACTGGGGATCGAGCCCACCACCTGGGCATGTGCCCTGACCAGAATGGAACTGTGACCTCCTGCTTCATAGGCTGACCCTCAACCACTGAATCACACCGACCGGACTCAGTGGTTTGAAATAAAATATATATCCCTCCCATTCTCCCATTTAAAGTATATGATGCAGTGGTTTGGTTTTTCTTGTTGTTGTTTTTAGCATTTTTTATATTGTGCAACCAACACCACAACCAAGTTTAGAACCTTTGCATTCCCATGATGGGGAACCACAGCCTATTCATTAGCAGTCACTCCTCTTTCCCGTCACCCAGTCCCCGGCCACCGAGGACCTGCTTTCTGTCTTTATGGATTTGCCTATTTTGGACGTTTTCTGTAAATGGAGTCATTCACTGTGTGACCTTAGGTGACTGGCTTCTGTCACTGAGCATCGTTTCCCAGGTGCCTCTCTGTTGCAGCGGCGTCGGTACTTCGTGCCTTGTTATGGCTGAGTGCTGTTCTACGGGACGGGTAAACACAGTTCTCTCGCTCATTCATCCCTTGATGGACAGTTAAATATAACTTCCTTAGAGCTAAATTAAAACCCAGCTGACGGGTTGACACATTCTGTTTTATGAAAACAATCAATTATGCTTTTAGACCTGGGCCATTTTCTTTTCCTATTTTGAAACCAGCGACTCTGCCTTCCCCTCCTCCAGCGCAAACATTTCCACTGGCAGAGCTGAGAAGCCCCCAACCCACAGGACGGAAGACCAAAACGGCCCCTCAGCTTACAGCTGCCTACGTGTGTTCTGGGCTGACTGACCTCTGATGGGAACAAAGAAAACTCCATCCGACAGGCTGGCCTGGAGGAACTCAGAAATACACAGCCAGGAAACGCACAGAGGAGAAACAGTGATTGTTCCAGGGGATGGCTGGAGCAGTAAGGAAGGAGAGATTTCCTTGGAACTTCACAGGATAGACAACAATGTTGTTAGGAAACTGTACACTTGCAACCTATAGATAGGTAAGTCCTGGAGACCTAATACACAGCACAATTATTACAGGCAACAAAGCTGGATGACAAACATGACATTTGCTGAGAGACTAGGTCCTTTTATTTTTATTGACACCTAAGCATATGGTGGTTTTTTAAAAAATTGATTTGAGAGAGAGAGAGAGAGACAAAGAGAAAAAGAAACATCAATTGGTTGCTCCCATACATCCCTGACCAGGGATCAAACCCATAATCTAGGTATATGCCCTGACTGGGAATCGAACCTACAACCTGTTGGAGTACAGGATGATGCTCTAACCCAGTGGTCGGCAAACTGTGGCTCATACAGCTCCCGAGCCGCTGTTTGCCGCTCTGTTGACTAATGAGTTTGCTGACCACTGCTCTCACCAACAGAACCACTCAGTTAGGGAAAGCAACTAGACCTTAATTGTTCCCTAAAAGATATGATTTTTATGTCATGAGATAAACTACAGTGGAAACCATATTGCAATATAAATATATCAAATCAATGTTTACACCTTCAACTTACACAAAGTTGTATGTCACATGCCAAATATATCTCTATGAATAAAAAAATAAAAACGTGAGACAAACACTCACTGAATATTAACTCATTCAATTAACACCCCTGCCCTTCACCCTCCTCCCCCGCAACACACACACATACCCTGCCCCCACCAACCTCAACCTGCAAGGTGGAACCAGCATCATCTCATTGTATTGACAGGAAGTGGGACACAGAGGTTAAATCCTTCATCAAGAGGATTCTAACTCTATCTGGCTCTGGAGCCTCCTCTCTTATAACTGGCAGCTCAGCTCAGTGGACATCATTTCTGCCATCTCTCCTTCAGGACACTGCTCTCTGCCCGCAGGCCTGGGTTCTGGGGACTCTGGGAGAACCCTTGCAGCGTTCCAGGTGCTGCGTCCAGTGAACACAGCGACATCGCACTCTAAACCTGGAAAATCCGAACCTCCAGGTAGGGCCTCCCTCCAGGCCATTCTGATGCCTAGTGGGGTTGGCCATCATCCCGGTCTACCACAGTTAGCCGGAGTAGGGCTCCCCACGTCTCTGGCTTCCTTTCCCCGCGTCTATATCTGTACTGAACAAAATGTGGTGATCTGGTTGGAGTGAGCACCAGGACTCAAGGGTTTGATTCAGGATCAGAACCTCTGAAATCAGACCTTCCCACCTTCTTTTCCATGAAAGCTAGGCCCTGCATTCTCCTTGAAAGAAATATTCAGGACAGTTTTCTAACACTGGGGATCTCGCTTCCACTTCTGAATAAAGGCAGAGGATAAATTAGGCACCATCACACCCAAGTCAGAGTTGCCAAAATTAAGAAGCATTTTAAACCATCAAAATCTAGCATTGTTTTGCAGAGGTAGGGCGAGAGATATACCAGGGTAGAGAAGTAACCTATAGGGGGCACAATGAGCTCTTCTTACCTGGGTGGAGGTAAGATTTGGTCCTTTACAAACCACTGAACCATATTTTTTAAAAACAATATTTTTTAGAACAGTTAGGTTCACTGCAGAATTGAAAGGAAGGTATAGAGATTTCACATTTACGCCCCTCCACCACCGAACACATGCACAGCCTCCCCCATTATCAGCGTCCCTCACGTTTGTTAATTGTACATTAGTTACAGTTAATGGATCTACATTGACACAGCATTATTACCCAAAGCCCATGTTCTAGCACCATTTGTTGGAAAGACTATATTGCTCCTTTTCTTTTTTCCTCTTTGCTCATATTTTTATTGATTGCAGAGAGGAAGATAGAGGGAGCGAGAGATAGACATCAATGATGAGAAAGGATCATTGGTTGGCTGCCTCCTACACTCCCCACACTGGGGATTGAGCCCACCACCTGGGCATGTGCCCTGGCTGGGAATAGAACTGTGACCTCCTGGTTTATAGGTCGATGCTCAACCACTGAGCCACACCGACCGGGCTCTTTGCTCCATTGTACTGCCTGTACTCCTCTGTCAAAGATTGATTGACTATATTTCTGTGGGTCTATTTCTGGGCTCTCAATTCTGCTCCATTGATCTATTTATTCTTTCAACAATTCCACACTCTTGAATACTGTAGCATTATATGAAATCTTGAGGTCAGGTAGTATCAGTCCTCCAACTTTGTTCTTCCCCCTCAATATTATATTGGCTATTCTGGGTCTTTTGCCTCTCCAGGTAAACTTTAGAATCAGTGTGTTGATATTCACAGAATAACTTGCTGAGATTTTTACTGGGATTGCACTGAATCTATAAATAAAATTGGGAAGAACTAACATCATGACAATATTGAGTCTTCCTACCCATGAACATGGAATATTTCTCCATTTATTTAGTTCTGTGATGTCTTCCATCAGAGTTTTGTAGTTTTCTTTATATAGATCCTGTGCATAGTTTATTTTCAAATTCCACTTGTTCATTGCTAGTAGATAGGAAATGATAGGCTTTTCTGTATTAACTTCATATCCTACAACCTTGCTCTAATAGCGTAAAAGTTTCAGGAACTTGTGGAACATTTTCTGTTTTATACATTGATGATGATGTCACCTGGGAAGGAAGACAGTTTTGTTTCTTCCTTCCCAGTTAGAACACCTCCTGTTTATTCCTTTTCCTTGTCCTTCTGCTTTCGCCCGACTGCCAGTACGACATGGAAACGGAGTGGGGACACGAACAACCTGCCTTATTCCTGATCCCAGTGGGAATGCCTCCAGTTTCTCCCATTATGTGTGGTGTTAACTGAAGACTTTTTGTAGATATTCTTTATCAAGTTTAGGAAGTTCCCTTCTATTCCTAGTTTACTGAGAGTTATTGTCACGGAAGGGTGTTAGATTTTGTCAAATGCTTTTTCTGCATCTATGGATAGATCACACGATCTTTCTTCTTTAGGCTGTTGATGTGACCAATTGCATTAATTGGCTTTCCTGTGATCTATTATTAATTTCCAATTCTAATCCCATAATTTTGGTTTTTTGTTAATCCTCACCGAGGATATTTTTCTGTTGATTTTATTTTTTAGACAGAGTGGAAGGGAAAGTGAGAGACGAGAGACGAGAGACGAGAGAGAGAGAGAGAGAGAGAGAGAGAGAGAGAGAGAGAGAGAGAGAGAAATATTGATGTGAAAGAGACACACCAGTTGGCCGACTCCTGCATGTACCCTGCCTACAATTGAGGTACGTGCTCTTGACTAGAATCGAACCCAGGACTGTGGTCTGAGTGCTGACATTATTCATTGAGCAAACTTGGCTAGGGCAAGTCTCAGAATTTTTAAAAATATATGTTTATTGATTTCAGAGAGAAAGGGAGGGGAAGAGGGAGAGGGAGAAAGAAACATCAATGATGAGAGAGAAACATTGATTAGATGCCTCCTGTACACCCCCCACTGGGGATCAAGCCAGCAAGCTGAGCACGGGCTCTGACTGAGAATCGAACCATGACCCCCTGGTCCATAGGTCAACACTCAACCACTGGACCACACTGGCCAGACAGAATTTTTATTGATTGATTGATCTTTTAGAGAGAGAGAGAGAGAGAGAGAGAGAGAGAGAGAGAGAGAAATGGGGAGAGGTAAGGAGAAGGGGAGAGAGAGAGAAACTTAGAGTTGTTCCATTTATGCATTAATTGGATGAGTCTTATATATACCCTGACTGGGGATTCAACCTATAACTCTGGTGTATGGGGATGATGCTCTAACCAACTGAGCTACCAGGCCAAGGCCAATTAATTGTCTTTCAAATGTTGAATGAACCCTATATAGATGGGATAAATCCCTCTTGGTTGTGGTGTATGATTCTTTTTTATGTTGTGGATTCAATTTGCTAACATTTTGTTGAGGATTTTTGTATCTATGTTCATGAAAGATATAAGTCTGTAGTTTTCTGTTCTTGGAATGTGTGTGGTTTTGGTGGTCTCATAGAATGAGCTAGAATGGACTCTTTCTGCTTCTATCTTCTGAAAGAGATTGAAGAGAATTTAGTATAATTTCTTTCTTAAAACTGGTAGAACTCACTAGTGAATCCATCTGGGCCTGGTGCTTCCTGTTTGGAAGGTTATTAATTATTGATTCAATTTGTTTAACATATACAAGCCTATTTAGATTTTCTATTCCTTCTTGTGTGTTTTAACAGATTACATCTTTCTAGGTTATCAAATTTATAGGTATAGAGTTGTTAATATTCCTTTACTATATGTCCATGGGAAGTGTAGTAATAGCATCTGTTTCTGATGTAATTGCTGTCCTTTCTCTTTTATTTTTATTTATTTATTTTAATTGAATTTATTGGGGTGACATTGGCTCACAAAACCACACAGGTTTCAAGTGTGCAACTCAATAAAACATCATCTGCACATGGTATCGCATTCCTATTGTCCCAAGCAAAGTCTCTTTCATGTCCATTCTCCACCCTTTGTCCCTTCCCCCTCTTCACACCCTTCTTTTCCCTCTAGTTATCACCACACTGTTATCTGTGACTGTTTCCATCTCTCTCTCTCTCTCTCTCTCTCTCTCTCTCTCTCTCTCTCTCTCTTTCTCTCTCACCTGGCTAGAGGCTTATGAATTTTATTTCTTTTCAATAACCAGCTTTTGGTTTTGTTGATTCTGATTTTCTGTTTTCAATCTCATTGGTTTCTGCTCTAATTCTTGTTATTTATTTTCTTCTGCTTTCTTTGATTTGCATTCTTTTTTAATTTCCTAAGGTGGAAGCTTAGATTATTGATTTTAGATCTTTCTTCTTTTCTAATACATGCATTCAATGCTATAAATTTTCCTGTAAGCACGGCTTTTGCTGCATCCCACAAATTTTGGTAAGTTGTATCTTTATTTTCACAGATCAAAATATTTTTTTGCTTCTCTAAAATTTCTTATTTGATCCATGTGTTGTTTAATCTCCAAGTAATCTCCTGTGACCTTGCTATTATTGGTTTCTGGTTTAATTTTATTGTAATTTCAGAGTGTACATAGAATGATTTCTGCTTTTTGCCATATCTTTTATTTTTGAAATAAAACCTATTCCTTGTTGATTAATAGTGAAATGGGAAAAGCCGGGCTTGTGGGAGTGTTAGATCATCTCTTTATTTGTTCAATTGCTGTGTGATCTGGGGAAAGTCACTTGGCCTCTCTGGACTCATTTACTCATTGGCAAAATAAAGGGGTTGGGAATTGCTGGTTAAGTCATCTGGCTGTATCCTGTATTCAAGCGGAGAATAGAAGGACCAGAAAGAACCAAGTTACAAGGGAATTACCACATGATAAAAATAGTATCACATACAGTTGGAGAAAGATTATTGAATAAATGGACAAAACATATGAGCACCCTATTCCTGGAAAATGGCACATAAATAGATTTTCAACAAACTAAAAGAAGCTCAACCTCATACATAAAGAAACACAAATAAAGTTACCACGTGTGTTTCTTTAAAAGTCACACATACACCTGTCACGTGAGCCAGCCACTCCACTGAGATATTTACCCAAGAGAAGAGAAAAACTTATGTTCAGGTAAAGACCTGGACATGAACATTCATAGCAGCTTTGCTTGTAAAGCTCAAAAATTTGAGGGGGACCCAAAAGGGGAATACCCATCAATAGGTGAATGGATAATCACATTGTAGTCCATTCATACAACAGAAGACTATTCAGCCATAAACAAAGAAACAAACTATTGGACCCACAGTGACAGGGATAAACCTCAAAATGATTGTTCTGAAAGAAGTCAGGGGCAGCCCTGACATGAGGTAGTCAGGTGGTTAAAGCATTGCCAAGAATGAAGGCATAAATAAGTGGCACAACAAATCAATGTCTCATGTTCTCTCTCTCCCTCTCTCATCCATCAATAATTTTTTTTTAAATAAGAAGTCAGTGGGGAGGTGGGAAGGGGAGTACATTCTGTATGTCTCCACTTATGTAAAATTCTAGAAATCTTATCAGTGGTTGCTTGGGGAGGCATGGAATAGGAAATTTATAAGACAAAAGGGGAGTAAGAAAACTTTTGTGGGAAATAAGTGCATTCTCTATCTTGATTGTGGTGATGGTTTCACGAGTATAAACATGTCCCATGTATCATGTGGTATTCTTTTAATCTGTGTGGTTTGCAGCATGTCAATTACCCTCACTAAAACTACCATGTGATATCCTGTTCATCTACCAGACTGACACAGGCAAAACTTTGTGGGAGAACAGTCTCCTGGCTATGCATACACTATATGCAAACATGTATACAATCTTTGAGGGGGAAATTTAGTAGCTTATAACATTTAATGTATACTTTGATGACTTTCTAGAGAAGATGCTACTCTTTGGAATTTGCCTATATTGGTTTTCTATTGCTGTCAGAACATATTACCACACCTTGAGCTGCTTAAAGCAACACCACTCATCGTCTCAGAGATGGGGGCAGGAGGGAGAGGGGAGGAGGGAGGCAGAGGTCCAGGTGAAGCTGGGTCCTCTGCTTGGAGCCTCACAGGTTGAGTTCAGGCTGTTACTAGTTCCTGGTAGACCTTCCAGAGAGTTCTACAGATTAACAAGAAAATACACCTATATTCTCTCTTCCTCTTATCTTTTAACACTAAAGGCCCTGTGCACAAAATTAATCCATGAGGGGAGGGTGTCCTTCAGTCAAGCCTGCTCCCTCTCCAATTTGGGACCCCTGGAGAGATGTCCAACTGTCTGTTTAGGTCCAATCCCGATCAGGCCTAAACGGGCAGTTGGACATCCTTCTCACAATCTAGGACTGCTCACCTGCCTCCATTCCTAATTGCCCCTAACTGCTTCTTCCTGTCAACCTGATCACCCCCTAACCACTCCCCTGCCAGCCTGTTTGATGCCTAACTGCTCCCCTGCAAGCCTTTTTGCCCCTGACTACTCTCCCCTGCAGGCCTGGTCTCCCCCAATTGCCCTCCCCTGCTGGCCTGATCACCCACAACTGCCCTCCTTTGCAGGCCTGGTTCCTCCCAACTTCCCTGCCCTGCTGGCCATTTTGTGGAGGCCATCTTGGGTCCACATGGGGGGATGATCTTGTGACCACATGGGCCAGTCATCTTATGTGTTGGAGTGATGGTCAATTTGTATATTACTCTTTTATTAGATAGGATAGAAGCCTAGTACATGAGTGGGGGCCAGCTAGTTTGACCTGAAGGGTATCCCAGATCAGACTTAGTATTCTCTTGGGGCATGGGGAAGCCTGGGCAAGGGGCCTGTGGTGATTTGCAGGCTAGACACGACCCCGAGGACCCAAGCAGAGGCCCTGGTATCTGGGATTTATTCCACTTCTATAATTGAAACTTCGTAGCCTTAAGTGGAGGCCTAGGCTGGCCAGGGAGAGTGAAAAGCTTGGCTTCCTTCATTGCCAGGGGTAACCTAGCCTCCTGCTCTCTCCAGCTCTATGGCTGCCGCCATTTTTGTTGGGATTTATTTATCTTCTATAATTGAAACTTTGTAGCCTTGAGTGGAGTCCTGGGCCCAGCTAGGGTGTGTAGAAAGCTTAGCTTCCTCCATCACCAGAGAAACCCAAGCCTCCCTCCTGCTTGCTCCATGGCTGCAGCCATCTTGCTTGGGTTAATTTGCATACTCCCTCCTGATTGGCTTGTAGGTGTAGTAGAGTGATGGTCAATCTGCATATTACTCTTTTATTACTCTTTTATAGGACTAGAGGCCTGGTGCATAAAATTCATACATGGGGGGGTATCCTTTAGCCCAGCCTGCATCCTATCCCATCTGGGACCCTTTGAGGGGTGTCTGACTGCCTGTTTAAATGGGCAGTCGGACATCTTTCTCACAATGCAGGATTGCTAGCTCCCAACTGCTCACCTACCTGCCTTCCTGATTGTCCCTAACCAATTCTGCCTACCAGCCTGATCACCCCTTAACTGCTCCCTTGCCAGCCTGTTTGCCCCTAACTTCTCTCCCCTGCAGGCCTGGTCATCTCTAACTGCCTTCCCCTGCAGGCCTGGTCCTTCCCAACTGCCTTCCCCTGAAGTCTTGATCACCCACAACTGCCCTCCATTGCAGCCCTGATCCCTCCCAACTGCCTCCCCTGATTGCCCACAACTGCCCTCCCTTGCAGGTCTGGTCCCTCCCAAATGCCCTCCCCTGCTGGTCTGATTGCCCACAACTGCCCTTCCTTGCAGGCCTGGTCCCTGCCAACTGCCCTCCCCTGCTTGCCATTTTGTGTCCACATGGGGAGCAGGATCTTGTGACCATATGGGGGCAGTCATCTTGTGTGTTGGAGTGATGGTCAATCTGCATATTACTCTTTTATTAGATAGGATAGATGCCTGGTATACAGGTGGGGGCCAGCTGGTTTGCCCTGAAGGGTGCCCCAGATCAGGGTGGGTGTTCCCTTGGGGCATAGGGTGGCCTGGGCGAGGGGCCTGTGGTGGTTTGCAGGCCAGTCATGCCACTCTGGCGACCCAAGCAGAAGCCTTGGTATCTGGGATTTATTTATCTTCTACAATTGAAACTTGGTAGCCTGAAGCAGAGCTCTAAGGCCAACCAGGGTGTGTGGAAACTTGGCTTCCTCCATCGCTGGGGCAACCCAAGCCCCCCTCCTGCTCTGTGGCCATAGCTCTCTTGGTTGGGTTAATTTGCATACTCCCTCCTGATTGGCTGTGGGTGTAACAGAGGTATGATCAATTTGCATATTACTCTTTTATTAGATAGGATTAGGCACACCACATTCTGCAGCTTATTTTTTTCACTTAGTTATATATCATGAATCTGACTGTTCTTTTCTACAGTTGCATACTACTCCACTGTGTGGATATTCATGTCATTTCTGGCTGTGTTCCTTTCTGGAGGCTCTGGGAATCGGTAGATTCCCCAGCTCATGTGGGTCGCTGGCTCAGCCGAGGTCCAATGGGTATAGAAATGAGGTCCTTGTGTCCAGCTAAGGGGCTGGCTTTGCTCCGGAAGCTGCCCACATTCCTTGCCGTGTGGCCCCTCTTATGCATCAAATATTTCCTCCTGTCTCATCTCTCTGCCTCCAGTCAGAGAAAGTTCTCTGCTTAAAGGGCTCATATAACAGATTAGGAGTATTTGTTTCATATAGATGCTGAAATAAATTACCATAAGCTCCGTGGCTTTAAATGATTTATTCTCAAGGATCACTGTGATGCCATTGGCTCCACTTGGATAATCTGAGATCCTCTCCCCAACTTGAGGTCCTTACTCACATCTGCCAAGTCCCTGTTGCCATATGAGGAAGCATGCACAGGTTCTGGGGGTGAGAGTGTGAATGTTTTGGTGGGGAGACATATTATATTGGTTTTACCACCCAGATAATCCAGGATAATCTCTCTAGTTTAAGGCCCATAAATTTAGTCACATCTGCAAAGTCCCTCTGGCCTCATGCCATAACATATTACAGGTTCCAGGAACTACTTTATGGACATTTTGGGGGGCCATCCCACCACATTATCATACAATTATACCTGTTTGTGTGCAAAGCGCTGAGCCCACGAGATTATTAATGTCATGGCTTGTAATGGCCAAGGACTGGAGGCCACAAATGACATCGATTCATACCACAAAGTACTATACAGCTGTAGAAAAGCATAAGCCAGATCCATGATATTTAGTTAAATGAAAAAAAAAGGAAGATGCAGACTGTTGCAAGTTTTATGCCACCATTGTGTGTTAAAAGATAGAAACAAGAAAGAAAATGCATGCATTTGCTTGCTCAAACAGAATCCTGTGAAAACAGAAGCAGGAACTGCTAACAGTGGTTTTGTCTGGAGTGGGAGCAGGGGCGGGGGAACCAAGCTGTGAGGGAGAATCCATTTTCACTGCAGCATCTGGGGCATGTAACCCTTATTCAAAATTAAAGTGTTTATAAGTGAAAAGGCAAAGAAGTCTGGATGTACTAGCATCAGCTAAGGAAGAGTGAGGACACAGTGCTACCAGGGAAAAGAGACATGAAAAGGGGTGGACATTTGAGGTGAAAGATGGAAGCCAGATAAAGGCTGTGGATGTGAAACTCGTGGAACAGACAGTATATCACCATCAAGGGCAAAACCACTCCTCCCTCCTGGATCCCTATTATGGGGTCCATTGTGATGACAAAATCTAGGTGTGTGCCCTGACTAGGAATCCAACCCACAACCTTTGTGTATGGACAGTACTCCAACCAACTGAGCCACCAGGCCAGGGCTGCTGCACAGGCATCTTACAGTATGACAACTCTACTCACACCCAGAGCCCACACAGTTAGTTAAGCACCTGAGCTTACAGTTCTGGTCTTGCTTTGCCCGAAGCACCTTTCTCAATAACCACTTAGAGTTAAACCTGGGAGAAGGTAGTGACCTCCGCTTCAATCACCTTACAGGTAATATAATACATCTGTGCATATTGAAAGGAAATAAATTAGAAGAAATATTTTAATATTTCTATTCATCCTTTCTCTATAATAGAAGTGTCAATCAAATTCACAATCAACAATGACAGACAAAAACAAACACGTGCAATTGGCACCAGTGAGTCAACTTAGCCTTTTATATATAAAGAATAAACTTGCTTCATTAGACCTGCTTTCTGATTTAAATTTTTTCCAGCCCAGTGAAGCAACCCAGCTTCTCTTTCAGGTAATTGTCAGCAACACAGCAGTAAATATCAACATGAAGCAGATTATTATTGTAGATCACACAGGGAGAACAAAGGGTAAAATATTTAACTGCAGCAATATTTAACTATATTCTGTGCAGTGAGAAAACCTGAAGTCATTTTCAAGGCCCACCATTTCTTCTTTTCATTCGGGTCAAGTTTCAAAGCTTTCTAAATCTCCATTTTCTGGCTAATAAAGAAGAAAATAGAATTCCACCAAGTCTCCTATCTACCTACTCCAGGACTTCTGTGAGGATTAAATGAGATGAGGCACGGGAAAATGCTTCACAGCATTTGGTTATAGTGTAAAATGTTTCCACCTGGCTATAAAGCAAGTTGTGTTTCTGGGCTGAAGAAACTCCTAGGAGACTCGTCACTATGGAGAGGGAGCCAGGCATTGCTATGTGATATCATTACCCAGTTAGACACTTACCATATTAGCCTTTTATATATAGAGAGATAATTGTTATCCTGCTTTCTTCTGCTTGCTGGTGACCTGGGACAGTGACTGTCCTTCCCCCAACTCGTTGTGCCCCCCACTTTACTCCCATTTCTGTAATATATTGTGTGACTTCCCCTTTGTTAGTGTATTGAAACTGCACTTTCTTTTAAATTTTTTTATTTATTGATTGATTTCAGAGAGAGGAAGGGAGAAGGAAAGCAAGAAAGAAGCACCAATGCTCAGAGAGAATCACTGATCAACTGCCTCATGCACACCCTCCACTGGGGATCAAGCCCCAAATCCAGGCTTGTGCCCTGACCAGGAATGACCGATAACCATCTGGTTCATGGGACAATGCTCAACCACTAAGCCACATGGGCTAGGCTACAGATTCATTTTTTTTATCTTTAAAATTTTTAAAAAATGTTTGAATCACAGTTGATATGTACTATATTAGCTTCAGGCATACATCCTAGCAGTTAGATATTTATATAATAAATATCCCCCCAATAAGTTTAGCACCCCCCTGGTACCACACATAGAGCATATTCTTAATTTAACACACAACTACAGGCCCCCAGTACAGACGCCATTTCACAACCAAAGCCATTGTGGGGAGCTCAGCGCAAGCCGGTAGAGCTGAGCTGTGCAAACGGAGCAGCTGGGTAAAACAACTACGACATGGTGGGGTCTTCTTACTGCAGAGGCAGCCCCGAAACAAGGCCCGGGAGTTTTATAGGCTCTGGGCTCCGGAGGGTTGAGGTAGGCAAAGCGCTAAGTCCTGAGTGGGAAGCAGTGTCTTAGAGCAGTGGTCGACAGAGCCAAATATCAACAGGACAACATTTGAAATTTCTTTTGAGAGCCAAAATTTTTAAACTTAAACTTCTTCAAAATAGGCTCACCCAGGCCGTGGTATTTTGTGGAAGAGCCACGCGCAAGGGGCCAGAAAGCTGAATGTGGCTCGTGAGCCGTGGTTTGCCGACCACTGTCTTAGAGGTTTCCCTTGTCCCTGCCCACCATAGAGGGCCTCAGCAGAGGCATCTGAGAGAGCTCTAGAGATGCAGACCTGGGAAAGCCCAGCCGGGAGGAGGGACTGGGAGTGTGAGCCCTGGACTGTAAGCCCCCTGAGACCAGGCTTGCTGTGGGAGAGCAGCTTGGCGGGGCAGGGGTGCTGCGGAGTAGCGCCTTGGCTTCGTAAGGTCAGGGGTCAGGCCTGGAAACCACACCTGGGTTTTCCACTGGGACCTGGACTGCTGGCCCGGAGGGGGCATCCACACCCAGGACAGTCACCATGCAAGTCGGTTGTCTGGTGTGGCCCTAAGTAGCAGCCCTTTCCTCCTCCTAATTTCTGCCTTGATCAGCCACAACAACGCAAGATTTTAAAAGAATACAGAAGGGGGGGAGAATACAAAAGAAAGCTAACAGTATTTTTACTGACAAATGGCATACAGCTCATCCTTTTTTGAGCCGTCAGTATAATGTAGCTATTTTAGAACCATAAATTTAGAAAAAGGTCGCTGTCAACAGATGAATGGATAAACAAATTGTGGTCTATCCCTATAATGGATAGACTATCTCCATAAAAACCAACTACAGCCTACAAGGCCGAACCTTGAAAACCCTGTGCCGAGCGAAAAAAGCCAGACACGAAAAACCACATAATATATAATTCCATTTATATGAAATGTCCAGAACAGGCAAAGCCAGAGACAGAAAGTAGATTAGTGGCTGCCTGGGGCTGGGGGGAAGTGAGGAAGGAGGGGGGCGGGGAGGGGAGATGGGATGACAGGAATAGGGAAGGTGTTTCTTTTGGAGGGTTTTGAAACTATTGTAAAAATGTGCTGGTAATTGCAAGATCCTGTGGCTATACTAAAAAACACTGAATTGTATGCTTGAAACAAGTGACTTACCTGATATGTGAATTTTATCTAAATAAAGCTATTACCACCAACAACAACAAACAGTCTTTACCTTAAAGCCTTCTCAGTGGCTGTCTACAGAGGCGAGGCTGCAGTGAAGTCTGAATACAGCTCCTGGTTCGGTTCAGAGGCCTGACCCTCCAGCACCTTCTCCCCCACTTCTCAGCTACTCAGTGACCCAGCAGCCACCTCCCCCGCACTCAGCCCTATAACCCACACCTGCTTCCACCCCACATCCTCCACACCGACGTGAACCTGCCTGACATTCCACTCATACCAGCTGTGGTGGAGGCCGGGGAAGCTGTGCAACCACGCCAGGACAGCCCCCTACACACACACCACACACACACACACACACACACACACACACACACACACACACGGAGGGCGCTCCCGTGAGGACTGGAACCCAGGCCCCAGCACTTCCTGAGCCCAGGAAGAAACACCTTTGCCCGGGTTCGAGAATGGAGTAGTTGCTCCATTGGTGGCATGCCCAGGCCAGGCAGAGGCCGGCGCACCCTGTGGTCCACTGTGAAGTGTGTGGGGTCTTGCAAATGGCACTGGCTCCCAGGTGCCAAGCCTTCTCTTAAGAGATTTCACAGCTCTGGCCAGTTTGGCTCAGTGGATAGAGCATCGGCCTGCGAACTGAAAGGTCCCAGGTTCGATTCCGGTCCAGGGCACGTACCTTGGTTGCAGGCATATCCCCAGTAGGGGGTGTACAGGAGGCAGCTGATTGATGATTCTCTCTCATCAATGTTTCTAACTCTCTATCCCTCTCCTTTCCTCTCTGTGAAAATTCAATAAAATATGTTTGTTTTTTTTAAAGGTTTCCCAGCTCATCCAAGAGCCTGCCCCTGAATGTTCCAGTGTGTTCTAGCATGTTTCAGAGCTTCCCCCTGCATCTGCCCATTTCCCAGCACAGACTTTTGGAGTTGAAGAATCAGCCTGTCCCTTTTTAGAGAGGAGAGGAACTCAGCACAGGATGTTTAAATGACCCGCCTCACCCAGCCAGTGGTTCAGTGGTTGGCATCAACCTGTGAACCAGAAGGTCAGGGTTTGATTCCTAGTCAGGACACATGCCTGGTTTGGGGCTGCATCCCAATTAGGGGACATGCAGGAGGCAGCCACAAAAATCACTGGTGTTTCTATCTTTCTCCTTTCCTCTCTGAAATAAAAAAAAGACAGATTAAAAATAAAAAATAAACGACCTGCCTCAGGCATTCTGCAGGCAGCAAGTGGCTCAGCTCCTTTCCTGATGGCACTGCTTTCAGGCCTTTCTCAAACCCAGCAAGCAGGCCTGCATGCGCACTCAATCCCAGCACCGCACCGGTTCCCCCACCAGCACAGCGGTCCCGCCCACAAGATCCACCCCTGCCACACAACATCATCTGATTGCACGGTGCACCCTTATTACACTGCTTAATGGTGCCAACCTCATTCAAATACCCACTCAGCCTTCCATGGCACCCACAGTTCACTCTGCCCCCACCTCGCGGTCACCGTAAATCGTACAAATTGGCACGTGTTTTTACGGGGGTGAAACTCACCCAACATAAATGAACCGTTTTTAAAGTCAACAATTCAGTAGCATTGAGAACATTCACCTGCTTTGTCTGGATCCAAATCGTTTTCTCCCCATTCTCCTCCCGCAGCCCTGGCCACCACAATCTGCTCTGTCTCTCTGATGTCTCTATTCTAGACATCTCCTCTGAAGGGAATCTGGCCACATGTGGCCTGTGTCTGGCTTCTCTCACTGAGCACCATGACTTCAAAATTCACCCACGCTGTCCTGAGTATCAGCGCTTCATTCCTGTCCATGGAAATGAGCCCATGTTACATTTAACCACATGAGAAATGTTTGCTTCAGTCCATGTGCTGAGCCCCCAGGGTTCTCAGACGGGGAGAACGTTCAGCACTGTCTGAAGACATGTTTTGGTTGTCACAGCTGAGGTGTGCGTGTGGCATGTAGTGAGTAGAGGCCAAGGATGCTGCTCAGCAATGCACAGCCTCCCCTACCTGCCACCCTCCACCCCCCACTCCAGGAGTGACTGGACCAAGTGCCAATTGTGTGAAGTCGGGGTTCTGCCTGGCCCGGCCATCAGCTCCTTCTCTCTGGCTCATCTGGCTCCAGGCTGCATGGAGCAGCTTTTCTCGCCCTGCCTGCCCTTAGGAAGCACCAGACAAAACCATGTTCCCAGGCCCCTCCCAGGCCTCTGCTCGGGGCGCTCCAGGGCAGCTGCCCGAGTCTGTGTTTTAAATAGTCCTCGGGGTGTTTTAGGACCAGGAGGCGTTCCTCTGCTAGGGGCTGCTCAGGAGGCCCCCGTAAATCACGCTTATTTTGTGTCTGCGTTACTTCAGCTGCAAACCGGTGACATTTTTCTTTCCCACCGGGAAACGTGCGTGGCAGGACTGGTGAACACGGTGTTCGAGGAAGCACTCGAATGTAAGATATAACCTTATCATCAAGTGCAAAGCCATCCGAAAATGACAAAGTTCCTGTCTAAATTCCCCAGAGCCAGGGGTCTGTCTCTACCTGCTGCTGTGTCCCCGTTACCGAGTGGATACAGTCACGACAGGTCCGACTGCATCCATAGAGCCTAGCAACTGAAAGCAAACATCAGAGTCGACAACCCGGGGACGAGCCAGAGCCACGAGCTGATGTCCCTGGGCTCCTCCCTCCAGAGATATATTTTCAAAAGTGTGTTTTCAGACTGTGTTGATAGCCCTGGCTGGTATTGTTCAGTGGTTAGAGGGTCAGCCCACACACCAGAGCGTCCTAGGTTTGACTCCTGGTCCAGGGTGCATACCCTCCGTTTCAGACATGAATGAGAAATGCAGACAACAGCTTAGAAGGGCTGTGTGTGTTCCTGCCTCTGCTCCCTTCCTGCTCCTTTCAGCTGTGACTCCTGAGAACAAGGCAACAGAAACGCGCTCACCGAGTGTTGCAAGTGATTGTCAGGTGTTGCCCATTTTCCCTTTCTCCACAGTGTCCTTCCTGGAGGGCAGGTCTGGCCAGGTGAGCCAGGCTCATGAAGAGGTCCCCTCTGGGGCCGACACCTGGGACAACTCAGGCCTCTGGCCAGTGGGGCAGGTCTACCCATCAGGGCAGGGCAGTCACACCCACAGGAAGCTACCCGCTTATGGAGAGCCAGCCGGGCCCTTCCTGCTTACCAACAGGAAATCCGAAGACCTCGAGTTGGAGAGAGATTCCGTTTCAAGGACTGCCACTCTTCCAGAGAACACGGAAAGGCTCTAGTGATTCCGCCCAGAGAGGGAGCCACTGCACATTAAATCCCAGGGCGACACAGAACAGGGGCACCTGCCTCCGACAGCGGTCAGGCTCCGAGGCTCGGACTCCCGCGTGCTGCCTCCTCAGCAGGAGAAAACGGCAGCATGACATGACCATTTTAAAGGATGAGGGACTCCGCCCACTACAATCCTTACAATAGGCTCTTCTGTACTTTTCCTCCCTGGTTTGCACCAGTCTGTAATGGTAGGCTTTCTAGGTTAATGTTGCCACCCCGCCACCAATTCCACAGGGAGGGGCAGCGTCCTCTCCTTGCTGCTGTATGCAGCGCCGTGTGTACAAGTAAACGGGACCCACAGGACATCTGAGGACTCTGTCTTTGAGCTCACAGCACCTTCTCCAAAGAGGGTCCGCGCACCCCCGCTCGTTTTCCAGGCTCAGTGGGAGCCCCAGGAGGATGGAGTGGGGTCCAGATGAGCTGAGAGGGGGCAGGCCGCCCGAGGCGCCGCAGGTCTTGGTCTGAATCCAGCTCTGTTGCCGCCAGGCTGCTCCCAGGGCTCTCGGGATAGAAGATGACAACGTTCTCTGTTCCAGGGCGGTTCCCAACGGGCAGCCTTGCCAGATGTGGCGGTGCAATAGGGAACATTTAAGACGTCACTGGGCAGTTCCTCAACAAGTTAAACTGGATTTCCATGACTCAGCAATTCCACATCCTAGAGAATGAAAACATACGTCCCCATAAAGACCCGTGAACCAACGGTCACAGCAGCGTTACTTGTGCTGGCCCAACGGTGGCATGGCCAAATATTCACCAGTGGATGAGGCCTCAACAAAATGCGATATAAGCATACCATTATTCTTCCTCTAAAAAGGACAAAAGCACACGCCTGGCCGGTGTGGCTCAGTGGGTGGGGCGATATCCTTTGCATTGAAAGGTTGCCGGTTCTATTCCCGGTTCTATTCACATGCCCGGGTTGTGGGCTTGATTCCGGAGAGGGGATGTGTAGGAGGCAGCCAATCAACATTCTCCTCTCACATCCATGCTTCTCTCTCTCCCTTCCTCCACCTCTAAAATCAATAAAAATATTAATAGGGGAGTGAGGGAGGAACAAAGCAATGGCACCTGCTGTGTTGGATGAACCTTAAAAACATGATGCTAAGTGAAAGAAGCCAGACACAGCAGGTCGCGTATTATATGATTCCGTTTATAGGACTTATCCAGAATAAGCAAATCCAAAGAACAGGAGGGAAAGTGGTGGCTTCCCAGTGCCAGGTAGGGAGGGATGAGGCAGGGAGTTTTAGATGGGCTGATAAAAATGCTTTGGTGATGGTTGTGCACTGTGCATGTACTAAATGTCATTGAATTACACACGTTAGTGTTAGGTGAATTTTAGTGGGTTTTTTACTTGTTTGCTTTAAAGAAGCCACCAGAAGAGTTGGCAGGGCAGTGCTGAGCCCACTACTCACTCTTCCCAAGCAGGGCTGTGTTTGGTACCCGGGCCTCCAACACCTTGAATACAGCCGGATTCAATCAGCAAGAAACATGAGAACCACAGCTGTATGATGTACAGATCAGAGGCTACCAGATGTTGCCCTGGGCACTCCCTTTGCCCTGTGACCCCCACACATACACAGCTATAGAACCACAGGTTTCAAAACTCTACTGTACACTATGATGACACGTGGTATTGACACACTATTTGATTTTGCCCAGTTGGGAAACCCAGTACAAGATCATTTGAGATACTACAGTGTTAAGAACTTTAAACGTACTTAAATGTGCCCTAGCCAGATCGCTCAGTGGTTAGAGCATTGGCCCTCAGACTGAAGGGTCCCAGTTCAATTCCCATCAAGAGCACGTGCCTTGGTTGCAGGTGCCTGCAGAAGGCAACCAATCGATGTGTCTTTATCACATTGATGTTCCTCTCTCTGTGTCTCTCCCCCTTCCTTCTATTCTCTCCAAAAATCAAGGGGAAAATATCCTTGGGTGAAGATTAACAATAACAACAAAAGTAATTAAATGTGTAGTTTACCCAGACAATGGGACATTATTCAGAGCTAGAAAGGACCTGAGAAGACTTAACTGCATGAGTGAAAGCAGCCAGGGTGAAAAGGATACAAACCTGTTCCCACTGTATGACATTCGGAAAAGAGCAAAACTGTGGAGACAATAAACAGATAGATCAGAGGTTGCCAGGGATTGGGGGTTGGGAGGATGAACAGGTGGAAGAGAGGACTTTCAGGGCATTGGAGCTACTCTCTGTATGACACTGTAACGATGGACACGTCATCATACATTTGTCCAAACCCCCTGCACATATACCAGAGTGAGCTGCAATGCAATCTATGGACTTTGGGGGATGGTGTATCAATGTAGGTTCATCAGTTGTACCGAATGGGCCACTCAGGTGAAGATTTGTTAATGGGGGAATCTGGGCATGTGTGGGCTATTTGAGAACTCTGTTCTTCTCAACTTGCCATAAACCTAAACTGCTCTAAGAAAAGTTTATTTTTAGGGGAAAAGGGTACTTAAACATGCGAACATTTTCCTAATACTACAGAGAATAGTCACAAAACAGTTAAGTAAATACACCAGACTGTATACTTGGCCATGAAGTGTTTTTGTGGTTTTGTTTTGTTTTTTAATCTTTCTGAGCCTCAGAATCAGGTTTCTTTAAAATTCTTGGACTACAAATCTCCTTTCTCTTTCATCACCCTTACTGGATCTATTTTAATTCCCTCATATGTCTCTGAAAAGCAGATGACTCATTGTAGACATGTGAGTCATAAATGCAGGAGATAACTTTAAAAGGCTTCAAAATGCAAATGGGAACTTGGTAAGTCAAAGTACAAGCTCTATACTTACTCCTAATGGAGATCTTTGACCCCAGAAAGTCAGAAGGATTTTAACATCCCGAACACAAGAGGCCGTCACTGGGAAGAACACCGAGGCCACATGGCATATGACACCACACTTAGAAATAGTTTAGTGCCTCTTAGAAGTGTTCTCAATAGCCACTGGGAAGCCAGTTGTCCCAGAAAAAAAAAAAAAATTCATGGGCATTGCTGTGATCTGCCAGGAATCGGTCATGTGCTTAAAGTTGGCTTAGCTAGATGCAGTAACTTAATAGATTTTGTTAACAAGACACAAACCAGCTCTTACATACACGGTCCCCTCACCTCGATGGACTAATGGTATATACGAAACACAGCCATCTGGGGTTCAGAAATGGGTAAAATTCTTCGTTGAGGTCCAAATAGATACAAAGTACTTCTATTAATTGAATGTGATTCGATATTTGCAGCAAACAAACGCCAACATCCCTAATAAACAGTGGCAGAACAAAAGAGCCTTTAATTTGTACAAATACAGGAGTGAACCTGTACATTGAACAATAAAATGGCATGTCCAATAAATGCCCAGGTTCAAGAGGGAGTCTCAAGGCATCTGACATTAAAAGTCCCACCGGTTATGTTATGGTCCTTGAAGCAGGGCTCTTGTTTTAAAGACTTTGCATATGTAATTAAGAGCAGCTTGAAAACCCTTACTATACCGCCATCTGAACAAAACCGCTAAATATGCATGGCTTTCCATTTTGTCAAATGGAAAGAAAAATGCAGGTCCAAAACCCGAGTGAGGAGCACTTTTTCAAGACCCTAAGATGGGTTTAAATGACCACATATGCCACACCGAGAGGACATTATTTTCCTGCACCTGCCAAAATGAAGCTGTGTCACCAGGTAGGGAAGGGAGGATGACATTCCCATTCCCTGAGAATTACAAAGCTCTCCTTTTAGCACCCACAGCCACCCTGACCGATGAACAAAGCATGTGTTGTTCGGAGAATGAATGGGGACAGCTCTCTTCTGTGCATTTTATTAAAACTTTAAAGGGGTGGCTGGCTGCCATCGATGACGCCTATTGAGTCCCAATAGACCTAATGTTCAAATCGGACTCACCAGCAACCCACCCGACTCAACACCGGCATCCTGACATCGCAGGCTACGCTGTTGATCTGAATTCTACGGCGATGGGGCAGATAAAGGTCCTCTGTCACGAGGGCTAGAAGCACAAGACCTTTCTTCACACAGTAAGAATCGATAAATAGTTCACCAAGTGAACCAAAGACTTTATTTTTTAAAAGCAGATAAACACCGAAGTACAATGTAGTATCCATATCATTGAGAAAAAGATTATTGAAATTTCCACAACATCAGATGAATACGCTGAATCAATGATTATGACGAATTTTCAGCCGATACACAGATTTTCATTTAAGGACAAAGCTTGATTTCTAAATGGTATTATTCACGTGCACTCCTTGGACCTATTTATTATCAAAATGGGGACTCTGGAAAGTCGAGTCTGGCTTTGTCTAGATTTCAGAGATGACACAGCAGCCACCCGAGAACCCTGGCTTGCTGCTTGAGTCCTAGAAATCATGTTTCCCGAGGCTATACAACAAATTCTATTTCTGGAAACTAAAATCAGACTTTAGATTCCTTTGAAGTCACTTTTCAGCACCATGGTACCCGACGTGCTCACACATGCTTTTCCTTGTCTTTCCAAACACACCTCCAGGAACCCAAAAGGAACCCTGCTTTGAGTTCCCTGAGTGAGGTTCGTAAAGACCACACTAAAACCCAAGGAAAGGCCGGGGATGCAATTACCCATTACTTTTTCTATTAAGGAAAAATATATATATATTTATATATAAGAGTGCCCTGGCAAAAAGGAAAATGACACCAATTATATGGGCATAGAAAATGGTTCTATAAATCCCTCTGTCAAAATTATGTTCCAAGGCGTTTAAGGCCAAAAGGTCATAAAAACTGTTAATACAAATAATTTCTCCACAAGAAAAAGCCTTTCATGAAAAGGGGCTGAGGGTCTGGCACCCAGAACTGAGGGAAGCCGACCAGTGATGAGAGCCAGCTCTGTATCCCTAGCACACATCTATGGGTCTGGGGCTGGGAGTGGTCCCTCCGTGTCGTTAAAAATGAAGTAAAAAAATGAAAGTGAATTTTTGTGCTAGCAGAAAGCCTGCAGTTACAGAATCGGAGAGCCAAGGCCTTAAGGCAAGATTTCTGCCATCAGATGTAAGAACAGATGGGTGTGATGGCAGTGCTACAGGCTGGCTTAGTCCTATTCAGGCCAGAACAGCTTCAAATATAAGGCCACCTGTGGCTTCTCAAGGTGAGGAAAGAAGCTGGCAAGGCACATCACCAGAAGATATTCAGGCAGGGCAACGATCACAGTTAGATGGACGGCTTGGGTCGTGGGCAGGCGGGAAACCCTTGACCCAGTCCTCAAGGTCAATGTCTTTGCATGTTGTGTGCACGACTCCAAGCAGCAGTTTCTGGGGTTGAGAAGTGTGTTGCTTCTGCGATATCTCCCCCCACAAAAGAAGACACGAAGAGATGGAGAGATGAGACCACCGAGGTGGACCCTCCATCAGGGGTGGAGCTGGGTGAGAGTCGGGAAGGACTTCCTGCCATGCACGGCTCCCTCCAAGTCTGGTCGAGTCCTACAGACGCTTGTAGGTACCCAGGAGAGCTTTGCAGTTGGGACAATAATGGTCCACGTCCTGCAGGGCATCCACGCAGAAAGGGATGAAGCAGCAGCCCGCGATGCACCTGGTAGACAAACACAGCCCACGTGGAGCAGGTTAGCGACTGGAGCAGTTTGGACAGTGGAGGCCCAAAAGATACACCCGGCATCCTAGTCCCCTCAGAACCTGTGAATGGGGCCTTATTTGGAGAAAGGGTCTTTGCAGATATAATTAATCTCAAGATGAAGTCATGATGGAGTATTCAGATGGTCCCCTAAACCCAATGACTGGTATCCTTATAAGAACAGGACACACAGAGACACAGGGAGACAAAGGCCATGTGAAGACGGTGGCAGTGATACAGCCACAAGCCAAGGACACGGGGCCTCCAGAAGCCAAAAGAGGCAGGAAGGACGCCTCCCTCTGGGGGGGGGTGTGGCACCTTGATTTTGGACTAAGAAACAAATATGCCAACCACTGCCAAGGCTGCTCCCACCGACAGACTGTGCCAAGTATATTTTCAAGTCCTGGGTTATCTGGGCATCTTCCAAAGCCTCAGACTGAGGTTGGTGGGCCTCTTTGGCACAGGGCCAGAGAGCACCTCTTTTATCTGCACTGTAGTGTGAAAGCAGCCAGTGACGACCCATAGACAGAGGTGATGGTTTCCAGTCCAACTTACAATGGGCTGGAGTTTGCTGACCTGTCTCAGACTGATCCCCTTTCCACGTGGAGAGGCTGCTTCTTACAGCAACCACCTCACAAAGTTCCCCCAATACTGTGTCCAACCCACGGAACCAGCAAACCCAGGCAGGACCTTCACCAGGCCTGCAGCAAAGGAGACATAGCCAGTCGCACAAGAGGCAGGGGCTTCTGAAAAGAAACAAACTTCCTCTGAGGAAGAAAACAGAGCCCCAAGATTTTCTGAGAGTCCGGGAACCAGGAGCTGCCTTTATCTGGAGGTGGGGATTAAATTGTGTATCTTCAAGTTTCTCTCAGAATAGAAACTATTGTTTCTTTCAATAAAATACCCTTGGTGCAGACATAAATATTTATACATCCCCTTGTGGAAGCAATGGGAAAAATACTTGGGCTCATAAAAGGATAAGACATTTTAAAGAGATGACTATCAAGTATTTTAATGTGCAGATGTTTAAAGCTTCTCTCAGTGTGAGGCAAACATTATAATTTACAGGATCCTAGAAGAAAAGGAGATCCTTAAGGTATCACGCCAAACAGATGCAAGTGGATGCTCTGCTGGTCACTACATATAGGGAATGGTGTGAGCAGATGAGCAAGAGGAATTATGGGCCTTGGCCGGTATAACTCAGGGTTAGAGAATCAGCCCTTACACCAAAGAGGCTTGGGTTCGATCCCCAATCAAGGGCACATACTTGGATAGCAGGTTCAGTCCCCATCGCTAGTTGGGGTGCATGCAGGAGGCAACCAATTGATATGTCTCTCTCTCTTCCACTCTCTCTAAATATCCTTGGGTGAGGATTAACAAGTGAACAAGAAAGAAGAAACGATGGGACAGCAGCTCCCAAGCTTTGAGATGCTCAAGGGCAGTGGCTCTCAAGGATAGATGGCTTCTATTTATTACTACTGGCACACAGTGGGTAGAGGCCAGGGATGCTGCGCAACATCCTACACGCATAAGACGGCACCCCACGAGACAGAAGTAAGTGCTACAGCTGAGAAATCCTGCGAGAGAGGAATGAGGGAGAGCCCGGGGTTCCGAGTGGACCTCAGACTTACCCAAGCAGGCACAGGCTCCCACAGGAGAGCCAGGTGAGGGCACCGGCATTGTAGGACAGCTGGGTCACAATCATCTTGTTGCAGGAAGGGCAACACATCTGGACCGGGCGGTCGAAAAAGGAGACTGGCTGCTGCACGTAGACCGTCTGCACAGTAACTAATGGAAGGGAAGAGGAGAAGCCCATCAGTAAACCAGGAAACATCTGTTAGAAGACAAGAGGGAGGCAGGGTCTCTACAGTTATTTGCACACCCCTGTTCACGGCAGCACTATTTCAAGAGCCAAATGTCCTTTGATGGGTGAACAGAGAAGCAAAACGTGGTCCATCCATACAATGGAGTATGACTCAGCCTTAACATATGCAACATGGATGGACCTTAAGGATGTTAACGCTGGTGAAATAAGCCAGACAGGGCAGATACTGCCAGATCCCTCATCTAGGAGGCACCTAGAGCAGTCAAACTCATCGAGACAGAAAGTAGACAGTGGTTGTCAGGAGCTGGGGAAGGAGGAAGATGGGGAGTTAATGGAGACAGTTTCAGTTTTGGAGGATGGAAAAGTTCTGGAAATGTGTGGTGATGTTGGTGGCACGAGGATATGAATGTACTTAATGCCACTGAACTTCTACTTGGAAATGGTTAAGATGATATATTTTATGTTGTATACTAGAGGCTTGGTTCATGAAATTCAGCCAGGCCTGCAACTTCCCCAATCTGGGACCCCTCAGGGTGTGTCCCACTGTTGGTTTGGGCCCCATCCTGGCCTGGTCCCCCCCAAAATACGGCCCTGCTAGCCTAGTCTCCCTCTAACTCCGCCCTGCCAGCCTGGTACCCCCATGACTCCCCACTGGTGGCCTGGTTCCCTCCTAACTACCCCCCTGCTGGCCAGGTCATCCCCTAACTGTCCAGAAGGAAGTCAAACGTCCGGAAGATGTCCGGTCGATATGGTCTAATTAGCATATTGCCTTTTTATTAGTATAGATTTTACCGTAATTTAAAAAACGAGGTAGGGAGGTCCGTGGCTGCAGAAATTGGGCAGCCACCACCAGAAAGCCACTGCCAGGGGCCGGAGCACCTTCACCGTGGACTCCGCCCTCGAGGTGGGACTGCACAACTAAAGCAGGCGCACTTTTATTTTTCATAAGCTTCCCCCCAAAATGACTTGTAGCTATATGTACAGCACTTTGCTCTGACATGTATGTGCTATTAGGAGACACACAAGTCTAATATTTAAAAAACACACACATATAATATTAAAAAAATAGAGGTGATGACAAAAAAGGAAGAAGAGGAAAGTGGCAGATTTCCAGAAATATCCTTTGAGGGGTTCTCAGAACCCCACAGGTGAGCAGGGCAAGGACTGTGCTCAGCTGGGCCAGGCTTCCAAAGGCAACTGGCCATGGAGTCATGGGAGGAGCTTGCTGAGAATGCAGATCCCCAGGTCCTGCCCCAACCCAGTCTGATCCATCCGGTTCCCAAACCATTTTAAGCTCCCTGAGTGGTTCTGCAATGGTGGTCTGCAGATGGTAATCTCAGAGACCGTGACGGGCGGGTTTTTGTCCCCATTTTCTTCACCCACAGATTAGATGGCCAGGGGCTGGGGAATGACCGCTAACAGGTACAGAGGGTACAGGATTTCTTTCTGGATAATGGGATGTCCTGTCCTTCGAACAGACAGGAACCGTTGAATGGTGCAATTAGAGACCAAACCTTCTGGTTTGGGAATTATATTTGAACGAAGCTGTTATTTAAAAAATGGATGTAACAGAGTTGTTGTTGGGATTAAATAAGATAATGCTGGTAAAGAAAGAACCTCTCACCGTGCCTGGGACAGAGGGGCTCCTTGATAAATAATTCCCTTTTTTCATAAAACTGGTCCCTTTACCAACTCCAAGGCCAGGTCACCGAGCAGGGACCCGGATCCAGTTCTTCAGGACAAGTCCCGGAACCATGTGAACACATGCAGTGAGGATGTGAGGTCATGCAAAAAAGAGGAAACTATATGGCAAACATGTACAGACATTCACAATTGGGAGGGAATCTAGGCATGTCAGTCCCAGAGCCCTGAGAGTTTCACGTGTTCTTTTTGGTATTTGGCAAAGTTGTTGAAGCTCTCATTTCTGTCACAGGGACTTCCTCCTGGTGCTGGGCTGTTGGAATGCCGCTGCCCTAAGAGGAAATGAACGGCCGCCCAGGGCTAAGGGAGCCTGGCCCTCCTCGGAGGACAGAAAGAGGCTCCTCCCAGGAAAGCAGCACTGAAGCCTGGTTTAGACTTGCCTGTCAGTTTTATTAAGACTTTCGGGGTGAGGCTGGAGGGTGCAAGAATGAGTTATTTATGGAGCACAGAGCGATCTAAAATAATCAAAAGTTATCTTGTCCCCTCCCTTCTCGAGGGGTCAAAGTTACTTGAGCACCTTTATAAAATGATTACTGTACGCATAAAACTTTATCTCATTTTAAGAACTCACTGATATAGGTACCTGATGAGCCCTTACTTACAGATGAGGAAACTGAGGCCCAAGGGGGTGAGGTGACCCAGGTAGACGCCTGGGACCACTCTCTGACCTGGCGATTTCCTCTTGAGCTGCTTGTGATTTTGAATCAGCTGTGCCCCAGGCAGCAGGAAGTCCCCAAGGGCAAGGCCATGAAGCAGTGACGTGATGTTGTAACGGGACAGATAATCAATGGGCCCGGGCTGCCTGTCACTACTTGAGCCAATTAAGCCGAGACAGGGTTGAGTCATATATGAGTGGTTATTCCAATACTGCCGGCAGTAGGGGAGAGCAGCCAAGTCACCCACAAAAATCTGCTCTGCCCCCACCATAAGCCAGCTGCTCATAGTGGGTAGAAGGACAAAGATTACATGGGGAAGTAGTCAACAGGTATGGGGGCTGGAGATCTGCAATGGCCTGCAGGTATGCAAAATCTGGGTCTTCAAGGAGCTAGTAAGTAGGCAAAAGGTTATGCCAAACGAGCAGTTTACAGGTCTGGAGATTTGCAAAGGCCTGTGGGTATAAAAGGCGGGGTTCTTCAAAAGGCTGGCAGCTCTGGCTTCTGCAACAAGGTTGTTAATCTTGCCATGATAACAGGCAGCTCCCCGATGGGGAGGATGGGTGCATTTCCAGGGGAGCTCCCAGCAGGGTTAGAATGTGCCTTCGGCAATCAGAACAAAACCATCATGGTTAACAGAGCATGATTAATGTTTCTTACAATTATAGTGAGTCCCCAGTATTCTATTTCTGCCCTTATCAATGTGATAGTGAGAAGGACTTGGATTGCTGGTGAGGCTTTAAAGATGAAGGAAGGGGGCCAAGAGCCAAGAACTGGGACAGGCAAGGGAATGGGTTCTCTTCGAGAGCCCAGAGGAGGGAAGGCAGCCCCGCCTACACCTTCGTTTCAGCCCGGGGAGACCTGTCAGACTTCTAACCCGGAATAACAGGCATGGAATACCAAAAGCAGAAAGAATAAAAGAAGACAGGAAGAGAAGAAAGGAAAAAGATATAAGAATGTCACATCTGTGGATGTTTTGAAGCTATTAAATCATGATCAACAGGCCACCATATTGCTTGTTCCCAACTCAAGCACTGAACAGCAAAACTTGATCAAGTTTGGGAAGCTGGAGGCAATGCTGGAGGCAGAGCCCATCTCCCATCACCTTTGACTCCTTTTCCTTTAGTTCTAGAAGAATAGACACTTGGGGCAAAAATGCAGCTCTTCCTCGTGGGTCCTTCAAGGACCCATATCAATATAAGTGCCTGAAGAAACACTGGCTTCCGGGAGAAAGGGGCTTAAAACAGTGTGACAGTATGCAACCATAGGAACCTGCTTCAGCTAATTCCGGCAAAAAGAGGAGTTATTATTAGGAAGTACAGATGGGCTTAAACAAATGAAAAGATGATAAGCCTTCTTCATTCTAAGGTACAAGAAATTTAAAACTGTACTAAGATAACATTTTTTATTGACCAGGCTGGCAAAATTTCAAAAGTTGGACATTACACTCTGTTTATACTGTAAAAGAGAATGAAGATGTTATCTATGGGCTCATAGGGATATTTTGTTAAGTAGGGGGAAAAAAACAAGGTACAAAAGAATATACATATACACATACAGCACGTGTATAGCATGCTACCATTCCTGTAAGAAAAGGAAGTGGCAAGAATATTTATGTGTATTCATCATGTCTGCAAAAAGAGATGCTGGGGGTAGGGGGGAGACTTCAATGTTGAGAGTGGTGACCTAAAAGTTGTGAGGGACAACGGGGTGCAACGGAAAAGGGAGTGAGGTTCTCCTTGCACACGGATGGTATGTGTACGTCCACACTGGTGTCTTCACTGGGCTACACCAATGAATTCAGGTGTGCCGAGATCCCAGCTGCCCCGGAGTTTGGTACCGCAGGTGCCAGCAGGCAGAGCCCCACACTTGCTCTCGGTAGCACCACGCAGTCTCGCCACCTGGCCCTCTGTGCACTACACATGGTATACTTTTTACATGTGCTTTCTTTTCAGGCAGTTTGGGAGGCAATGATTAGAAAACAAGCTTCGAAAGAAGTTCCCCTACCCCCCACTTCTGACAGGTGTGAGGTGATATTTCATTGTGGTTTTGATTTGTGTTTCTCTGATGGTTAGTGACAATGAGCCTATTTTCCGGTGTGCTGATCATCTGTGTGTCCTCTTTGGAGAAGTGTTATTTCAGGTTGTCTGCTCATTTCTTAATTGGGTTGTCTTTTTGGTGTCGAGCTGTATGAGCTCTTTATATATTTTGGATATTAAACCCTGAGCCGATATAAAAATAAAGTTGCTGGGAGGCAGGGGAGCAGCCTTTGCACACAGTGCGCTGGTGGGCTGGGGCGGGTTTCTGCTCCCCCATTCCTCACGTGGGGCTGTTTCTCCTCGCTCTCCTACTCCCACCCTCAACTCAGGGCCCAGAGCTTCTATCAAACCTCAGCAGGAAGGGTGGGGTCTTTAAAAGCAAACTGTCACTGCCAAATTTCTCTGGCATAGTGTAAGTGCCAAAGCTCATAAACGGCACTTTACAATGGAAAAGCCATGAGCCTCACCGATGCGGAACCTGAAAGCCTGTATGTAACGTTTCATACGAATGAAAACTGGACTGACTTCGCTCAGACTCAGAGGCGCTGGGCTCTCCTGATTGTCACGGAGCCCCAAGGCCAGGGTCGGAAGGGGGACCAGGGAGGCTGAGAAGTCGCACGTACTTGGATTGGTGTTGGGGACAGGCACTGGCTGGGTGTAGTACGCAGGAGGGCTCATGCCCTTGCCATCAGGGCCAGTCACGAGCCCCGTGGTTGGCCCAGGCATGGGTGCAGGAGGCGTGGGGAAGTAATTGTTAATGGCCACCGTCTCTTCATAGGTTGGGGGCGCGGAGGGGACCGACGAAGGCCCAGCGGCCGCCTGGTACAATCCCGGAGCAGACATTTCACCTAAGGCAAAACCAGAAGACACCACATAAGCAATTTAATTGACAACTCTCTCTCTTTCTCTTCTCCACCCTCTTCTTTACTTTTCTACCCGACAAAAAGAAAACCTGAAGAAATGACTCATGTCCAGCCGTGGCCAAACACCAAAAAAGGAGTTCACATCCTTTCAAGACCCAAGAATTATCAACGTAATCAGGATTCGCTAAATAAAGATAAAAGGTAAATAATGACAACGAAAAATCGCCCAAACCTAGAAAACCCCAAGGGCAAACATCTTCTTCATACTTCAAACCACCACCCAAGAACCACCTGTCTTCCACATCGAGGTATTTTCTTCTTTTCGAACCACCCTGTTTTTTTACAAATAAAGTTTCCAATGCCAGAAAAGACGAAGGCATTCGAAACCAACCACAAGTTATGGCGAGCAGAGTGCTGAGCAAAAGCCAGACGCCAGAAATGCACAGCCTGTGATGCCCTGGACACAGAGTTCTGAAATGGGCGAGATGAGTCATGGGGCTAGAAGACAGGGATGTGGTGACTCTGAGAAGGTGGAGAAGAGTCTGGGAAGGAGGCCTTATTGGGGGTGCCCGTCATGTTCTCTTTCCTCATTGGGGGGCTTGTTATATGGGCACGTCAACTTTGTGAACATCTGAGTTGTACAATTATGCACTTCCTGTATATATGTTATAGTTTTAAAAAAAGTAAACACACACACACACACAGTTCCTATTTTGAAAAATGAGTATCAGAGCAGCCAGGCCCACATTTCCTTTTGTGAGGGCAAAGAAAGGGTTTTTTCTCTCGTGGAGCCGATGCCCGCCTAGAATTACATGGCCGGTACCCAGGGTGAGCTCCTGTCTGAAGGCCCTGCTCACAGCCCCAGGGCAGCCGCGGAGAGGACACAGTGCCCTCCTTTGTGTGGCTCTGTTTTCCGAAGGGGCAGGGCCAAGGCTGCTGTTAGAAGATCCATTCAAACCTGTCTCAGGAGAAATGGGGTATGAGCTCCCAGGGCAGGGAGCCCCGGTGCGGGGGCTCCGGCGGGCCTGCGGCCCCTTCCCATTCGCTGGGTCTTCCAGAACTTGTGGGAAGCAGAGGCACAAATTCATTCCACTCTGGGGAGAATCCTTCGAGGAAGCGCCACCATCCAGCTGAGCATGAAAAAAGACTTCTCCGGGGGTGTGCGGGGAGAAGGGAGAAGGGTGTATATTTCAAAGTGGAAAGAGAGGCACAGGGAAGTGGACACATACAAGACAAAGTCAATACATAGAGCTCCGGGTTGGCACTGGGCTGTTGAAAATTTTGAAAGTCCTTTTGAGATGTTTGGACTTTATAAGACTGTTGTCCAATGGGACTTTCTAAGAGTGTAGAATGTTCTCTATTTGGGTTAATAGGATCACCACCCGCCTCACAAGGCTGTTGAACACTTTAAATACAGCCAGTGTGATTGTGGAACTTAATTCTCAATTTGTTTTTAAGTTTAAGCAATCTAAATTTAAAACTGAATATGGACTTCATTGGCTAAAAAACTTTTATGTAAGTCTGGGACACCTCAGGTAGGTGAATTTATTTTTGAAACAGCAAATTTAATAAACTCTGAATCAAGATCGAATGTTTTTTGCCCTAACCGGTTTGGTTCAGTGGATAGGGTGTCAGCCTGCAAACTGAGGGTCCCAGCTTCGATTTCGGTCAAGGGCATGTACCTTGGTTGCGGGCACATCCCCAGTAGGAAGTGTGCAGGAGGCAGCAGAATGGATGTTTCTCTCATTGATGTTTCTAACTCTATCCTTCTCCCTCTCTCTTCCTCTCTGTAAAAATATTAATAATATATATATATTAAAAACAAAAAAGGCTGAATGTTTTTGATAAAATTTTAGCATCTAATTTGGGATATGTCGATGTAAAATACACACTACGTTTCAAGTACTTTTAAATACATGAATGTGAAATACCTTGTTTATAATTTTTAAATAGCGGCTCTATGTCGAAATGATACTATTTCGGATATATGAAGCCGAGTTACAACATGTTGTTAAAGTGCATTTCAGCTGTTTCTTTTAAATTTTAAAAAATGTGGCTACTAAACAATATAAAATACCTATGTGGCCCATGTCCTGGTTCTCCGGGAGAGCAATGCCATGGAGCAATGGGAACCATGGAAGGTTATGGAGAAGAGGAAGGTCCAACCCTAGAAAATGTAGATGACACAGAAGGTCTGTAAGGGAAGCAAGAAGAAAACCACAGAAGGCCCCATGTCTGGGTGACAGGACAGAAGGTCGGACACCCAAGGCCACAGGGGAGGGTGAAGAGGAGGGCAGATCATCGTTGTGGAAACAGGCTCAGGGGTTACAAACGAAAACACCGTGCAAAGTGGCTAAGGGCTGTTGCCAGGTTCCTCTGACACACAGATACGGAAATGCAGAAGGACAAAGAAAAACCACAAAGACCAGCCCAGGACACTTCTCTCTCAGGCTCACCCCCTGGTCTGCGGATGCCCCCTCAGGCTGCCCCAGGCACTTCCCCATCTGCTTCCTGCAGGGACTGGGCTCTGGGCTGGGGGAACAGGTCAAGATGCTTTGCAGGAATTTACATCCACATTCAACGTCAAGGACGTGCTGTCCCTTCCTGTCTCAGAAAAGGCAGACCCTGGCTGCTTACACAATTTATCATGAACACTGAGTCCTATGGAAAAACACCATGAGAGCAGAAAACGCCATGCATGCGGCAAGCTTAAAATAGCCCTGTTTGCTGCGGTTGCAATTGGAGTGCTATTGGGGAGGGGAAAATAAGGTCTGGGGTACCTTCAATTGTGCAAATGGTTTGGGTCAAACCACTGGAAATCAATGACTCAACTCAGAAGTGGAATTCCTTTACTTCAAAACCACCACCTCTCTCCCCCAAAAGTAAAGAAATGTGGCCAGAAACTTTAAAGAAAGAATATAACAAGTGTCAGTCCAGGAGCCTCCTGTCCCTGAATTGTAAAGAACTCCTCGTTTTGGAAATTAAGACCCAGGATCCCTGTTCATTAACCAGGCATCGTCTTTCTTGTAGTCACATACTATTTTCTGGAATTTCAGGGCACTGTCTCTTGGGAACATTGCTTTTGATCAAATAGCCACATAAGCATGCTTTTAGTTTTGAAAAGAACAAGAGCAACAAACTAGAATAGTAAGAAATGAAAAAAAGAAAGAAAGAAAGCAACAACCCATAACCAGCTGGTTTGAAAGCTTTCTAAATAAATTCCACAGCATTCCTTCCCCAGGCCCCAGGCCAGGAAATGCCACTTCACTCAGTCCCACGTCCACCCCCTCCCCATTTCTTTTTATTTGACTTCCCCCAGGGGCAGGAGGCCCATGTAGCTACCCACCTACTCACCCTTCCAGAAGGAATGTGCTCAACCGCCCCCTCTCCCTCCTCCTAACCCACAACATGACACTCTTAAGAGCAGCAGTCTCTCACCCCAACACACAGACACAGACGCAGACGCCCACACTCACAGCATACGCACACTCCTCTGTCACGGAGAACCCTCTCCAGCTGATCCAGCTGCCGGTGTGCTGAGGTACTAGCA
>PVJN01016934.1:0-41494 GCA_004026805.1 Lasiurus borealis | reverse complement strand
TTCCTTCCTTCTTTCTTTCTTTCTTTCTTTCTTTCTTTCTTTCTTTCTTTCTTTCTTTCTTTCTTTCTTTTCTCCTTCCTTTCCTGTAATTATCCATCGGGATGGGCTAGGTTAAGCTGCATTCGCAAACAACTCCAGAACAGTAGTGGCTTATGGAAACCGGGGTTGTTTTTCTCCTCGCACGGCCTGGCTACTGCCAGTTGGGGCTCCACTGTGTGTTTCCTCGCCCCGAGATCCAGGCTGATCAAGCAGCCAAGTGTTTCCGGTCCCCCCGGGAGAGGGAGAGAGAACGCCGAAGGTCTGGAAACGGCGATGAGGTGATGTTGCCGAGAAGTGCACGCAGCCTGTCCGCTCCCGGCTCGTGGGCAGGACCCACCCAATCGCCAGGGACCTGGGAAGTGCCGTCCTCCTGTGCCCAGAGAGCAGGGAGCTGGAAATGGCTGCAAAGCTCGCTAATGATTTCCACATTCTCGTTATTGTTTCTGCTCCTGAGCTTCCAAGCTGACTTGCTACAGAGCTGACCTCACTGGAGAAAGAGACGCTGGCTCCGTGTCATTCCGAGTTCTTGAGGGAGAGAATCTGATTGGTTCCGCTTGAGCCAGAGACCCATTGCTGGTCCAATTCACTGAGGTGGGATGGAGTGTCATATTGCAATATAAAATAATAAAATAAAATAAAATAAAAAGGGTTGATGGACCCATCATGTGGAAAGAGTTTTGGTGGAGAAAGTCAAAGGAGTTATTTTAAGTTGGGCAAGTTACTCCAATATTTATGTCCCTTAGTAATGTGGCAGACATTAAATGGTCGCAGCGTTAGAAAGGTTGAGAACCACTGCGGATAGCTAAACTCAGGTGAATCCTCTCAACTTATAGCCAACACTGCAAGCTGATGCTGGTCCATCCCTGGCTGGAGACCCAGGGAAGGGTTTTAGGTCAAGTCCAGAGGCTGTCTTCTGGTAGAATCCCTTCTTCTTTCCAGTTCAGTCTTTTTCTATCAAGGACTTCCGCTTCATTCAAAGTCAATCATTATGATTAACTCACTGGTGGGCTCTGCCTTGTCCCCTGTACCCCTCCGCTCTGTCTCACCCCCACACCCCGTTCTGGGCCCGCCCTTCCACTCTGTCACACCTCTGGTTTGGAAACTCACATTCAGAGCTTTCCAGCTGCCACCGTCTGACACATTAGCAATAGCAGAGGCTCAGAAATGATCGCTCCCAGCCAAACAGTTGTTTGGTTTTAAACGTGTTCTCATCTTGTCACACTGGTTCCTGGCACTGTTTTTAAGCTTCTGTGTGTGTGGGAGGGTGGGTGGGGGTGGGGGCTCATGAACACATGTGTGTATTTGTTCCTTTCTAAATAAGTCACCACAAATTTTCAATCGTATGCACCTCTGAGAAGACTGGCTTGGCCCCAGGACTTTGCATTTTACTCAAGGCGACAGTGCTGGTCTGTTCTCAGCGTTTTCTCAGTCTGCTTTCTATTTGCCAGAATTCTGGTCAGAGTCCAGTTCCGGCAACAAAGTGGGGGGCATGTCTCTGGCTTGAGAAGGGTACCTGAGGGCCAGGTCATCTTCTACAACCCCTCACCTTTATCCCATTACTCTTGTTTCTTCTCTCCCCTGACACTTTTTCTGTGTACCGGGCATCTTTGCTTTTAAAATCTGCTTTATTGGGGTGGAATCGATCCACAATTAGTTGCCCTATTTAAAGTGTACAATGTGTTAAGGTTTTACACATGTACACATCCATGCAAACATCGCCACAATCAAGATAATGCACATATCCATCACCCCCCACAAAGCATCTATATCCTTTGTCATCTCTCATCTCCTTGCCCCTACCCCTGCAGATATTAATTTATACTTTCCAGAATTTTACATGAATGAGATTATATAGTGCGTGTATTCTCTTTTCTTGGGGTGGGGAGGGGGTCTGGCATCTTTTAGTTAGCATAATTTTCTTGAGATTCATCCATTGTTGAAGCAGGTTGAGTCATTTTCATTGCTGCATAGTATCCCATTGTACAGATACACCACCATTAATTTATCCACTCTTTATGAATGGACACGTGGAGCTTTTAGATTTTTGGGTATTACTGAGAAACCTTCTAGAATCATTTATGTAGAGGTCTTCGTAAGGACATAGGCATTCATTTTTCTTGGCTAAATAGCCAGAAGAGTATCTAGATCATGTGGTGGGTATATATTTAACTTTTAAAGGTATTTCCAAATGGCTTTTTCCAAAGAGATTTATCTTTTTATAACCTGTTGGCGGTGCATAGAATTCAGTTTTTCCCCATTCTTGCCTATACTTGGTATGGGCAGGTTCTTTCACTGCAGCTTTCCTAATAGATGGGTAGTGGCATCTTCTTGCATTTCTTAATGGTTACTGATGGTGAGCTTTTTCTTCACGTGCTAATTTGACCACCTGTATATCTTTTCTTTATTATTTATTTATTTATTTATTTATTTATTAATGGAAGGCTTCACGAATTTGCGTGTCATCCTTGCGCAGGGGCCATGCTAATCTTCTCTGTATCGTTCTAATTTTAGTATATGTGCTGCCGAAGCGAGCACTGTCTTCTTTAATAAAGTATCTATTCAAGTCTTTTTTCTCCTTTTGATTTTCTTATTGTTGAATTTTGGAAGTTCTTCATGTAAGTCCTTTATCAGGTATGTGATTTGCAAAGATTTAAGTCTTTTACCAGGTATGTGATTTGCAAAGATTTCCTCCCAGTCTGTCCCTATGTCTTATAAAGAATACTTCTATGTTTCTGCTTCTCTGTGTGACTGGCCACTTCTTCTTTTTAAAAAAATATATTTTACCGATCTTTCACAGAGAGGAAGGGAGAGGGATAGGGAGTTAGAAACATCAGTGAGAGAGAGACATCGATCAGCTGCCTCCTGCGCGCCCCCTACTGGGGATATGCCTGCAACCATGGTACATGCCCTTGACCGGAATCGAACCTGGGACCCTTCAGTCTGCAGGCCGATGCTCTATCCACTGAGCCAAACTGGTTTCGGCAGTGACTGGTCACTTCTTTGTTGATAGCTGATCATTTGCCAGACATTGTGACTCTTACCTCGTGTGCTGGATATTTTTGTATGATTACCAATATTCTTGAACTTGCTTATGAGATGCGGTCATGTGACTTGGAGACAGTTTGATCTTTGCAGGTCTTGCTTTTAAGGTGTGTCAGGTTAGACTCGAGTTGTGTTGAGCACCAGGCTAATGTTTCCACCGACTGATGTAATACCCTTTGAGGATTCTCCGTGGTGAAGACACTGCTTCTGGCATTTTCTCTGCGCCTCTGTTGGTCCTTTCCTCCCCCTAACAGCACCCGAGCATATAAACTATGGCTTCTGGAACAATCTGAGACCAAACCCACCAGGGCTTTCAAGGGGTATTCTTTGCACGAGAAGCCACCGGGGCCCTTGCTAATGGGCTGCATTTAAATTTTAGCGACATTCAAACCCAGGAGCACAATTAGAGCTGGAAATGATCAGCTGGGATTAGCAGGGTTCAGAGGGCAATGGCTACATAACGAGCTACATTGCCCCAAGTAGCAGGAAGGATCGAAGGGGCTGGGATTAATTATATCGGACTATTGTTTGTTTTTATGGAGTCCTTCAAAGTCATTTGGACTCGGCCAAGTGTGCCTTTCCCCAGACCTCTCTCTCGGTTTTGGTTAACTGCCACGGCTTCCCCTGCCAAGTGCAATTCCGGCTGTTCTTGGAAACCAGGGGAGGCACGAGAACTCACTCACCATTTATCAGCGCGATCGGTCCTTTTACAGCCTTTATCGTAATGACACCTACGTTCGTACAGCGCCTGTAACGTTTTCAAAACGCTTTCACATGGGTTATCTCACAACAACCCAATGAGATAGCTAAGGGCTGGTGTGCCGTGCCAGCACAGCCCGGGGTTCGGGGAGCCTGAGGGAGGACGGCGAAGGATGTAGGAAAGACGGACAAAAGAGAATAAGCTGGGTCTGGGTGGATTTTCTGGTGCCTGGCTGAGGCCACAGAGAAAAGATCCAGACGGCAAGATGAGCCTTTATTTTATAGCCAGAGGTAAACAAGGTGGTGGTCACCAGAGTTATAATGTTCCTGTGAGTTTCACTTGTTTTGGCAGCATTTGCTGCAGCTCCCACAGGAAAAATCTAGGGAAGGTCATAAGGTCAAACTTAATTACGCTAAAGGGGCTGTGACCTCTAAGCTGGGACTTGTTTGTGGCTTTGCCAATAGGTCCGTCCGAGGCTTAATCCTATAGCCGCTCCCTACAGACCAGAGTTCCCATTTGGAGAAGATCAAACTAAGGCAAAGAGAAGTGAGCCGTCCCGCACATCCACAGGAGAGCTCAGCCTGGAGTCCAGAGTGCCCGCCTCTCACTCGGGGTATTTGTGCCATGGGACCAGGAAAAGCATCTTGTCTGCGAGGTAGACGAGAGCCAACGCTAACACCAATGATGGGGAGAAGCCATTGCTCGGGTTCCAGCAGAAACTCATTCATGAATTAGCCATGTAAATTGGAAAAAAGGGTAGATGATACCATTGACGAGACAGAAAAGGCGCTTTTGGAAATGAGGGTGCTGTGTTAAGGCCTGAGGAGTGACTCAGAGTCAGCAGCCTCGGGTGGATGGTCTGCCTCTTCTCCTTCATAGCTCTGTGTCTTGTCACGTGATGATTCCTCCGGCCATCTTTGTTCCCCTGCTGGACAGTGGGTCTCATAGTGACCTTCATTGGTGTTAAGGGGAAGGTCAAATGGAGCATGGCATGCCTTAGAGCCAGACAAAAGCAAAATACTGGCATTTTCCCACCCACGGTCCCCGTACTAATTGACGGTGACATAATGACCACCACACTGGCACCTCTGCAGGCTGTTTCTCAAAGGATTTCACTCCCTATGTTTTTTTTTTTTTTTTTTGAACATATTTTATTGATTTTTACAGAGAGGAAAGGAGAGAGAAAGAGAGCTAGAAACATCGATGAGAGAGAAACATCCATCAGCTGCCTTCTGCATACCCCCATCGGGAATGTGCCCACAACCCAGGTACATGCCCTTGACCGGAATGGAACCTGGGACCCTTCAGTCCGCAGACCGACGCTCTATCCACTGAGCCAAACCGGCTTTGGCTACTCCCTATGTTTTAAGGTATGTTTTCCGGTTCCAACTTTCGCTCTGACCTTGACGATGACCCTTAGGCCACGAGGTGTGTTTACAGTTCACAGCTGTGTTTGGATTCCCTGGACCTGGTCTTAGAAGAAACCAGAACCTCCCTGAAACCTCCGGCAGCCTGGCTCCCGCTCCCAGACTTCCTTGGGGAATGCGTTGCCGTGGAAAAGCCCCTACGCTGAGCCGAAACTGGCAAGGGCAGCTATGATCTGACAGACTGAGAATTGGCATCACCGGCCTGGATTCAGAGCCACCTGCGAGCAGATGCTGAGCTGCTTTCCGCATGTCTTACTGCTGTAAATAAAGCTCCACACACACACATGCCGTGTGCAGCTGAGAGGTGTGCACACCTTCAGGTGGACGGGGCGTGGCCAAATGGCCCACAGACTTGCTGCGAAAATCCACACTCCATCAGAAACTATACAGACTCTGTTTCTTTATGACTCATCCGCGCTTGGTATTGCCTGACTTAGAGGTTTCTGCAGATCTGCTGATGTGAATGACAGGTCCTTACTGTTTGAATTTGTATTTTCCAGGGGATGTAGATGGGTGAACATCTTTATAGGTGTTTACGGACCGATTGTGTTTGTATAATTCTTTGATTTTTTTTTTATTGGGTTGTATATTGTTTTCCTAGGAATTATATATATATATATATCCATATTATATATATGTATGTGGATATATATGATCAGATATCCTGGATTATATGTATTCTTTCGATTATAAGCTTTGTAAGTTTTTTGGTAGCTTATGGTGTCTTTGGGAGAGTGAGAAAAAAGAGGAGAGAGGGAGAAGTGTCTAGTGTCTTTTTGTTTTTATAAGGACACTAATCCCATCATGAGGATCCTCCCTCCTGACTTGTCTAACCCCAATCAGGTTTCCCAAGGCCCCACCTCCAAATGCATCCTAGTGGGGCTCAGGGGCTTCAACAAATGGATTTCGGCTTGGGGGGAGGGAATGGGGGGGTGGACTCAAGCTTCCAGTCCCTAACAAATGGACAGGAAGGGTCCATGTCCCCGACACACCCAGTGTCCTCAGTGGTGACCTTTTGGCAGAGCCAATGTACAACATCAAAATCAGGGCCCTGAACCCTAGCCGGCTCAGCCCAGTGGGTCAAGCATTGGCCCATGGACTGAGGGGAACTGGCTTCCATGCCTGCCAGTCAAGGGCATGTGCCTTGGTTGCAGGCTCGATCCCTAGCACATGCGGGAGGACCAATGTGTATCCCATAGATCAGTGATTCTCAATCTCCCTAATGCTGCAACCCTTTAATACAGCTCCTCATGTGGTGGTGACCCCCAAAATAAAATTATTTTCCTTGCTACTTCATAACTGTAATTTTGCTACTGTTATGAATCGTAATGTAAATATCTGTGTTTTCCGATGGGCTTAGGCGACGCCTGTGAAAGGGTTGTTCGACCCCCAAAAGGGTTCACGACCCACAGGTTGAGAACGGCTGCCATAGATATTTCTCTGTGTCTCCCCCCGCCTTCCATTCTCTCTCTAAAAAAAAAAAATAAAAAAAATAAAATCCATGGAAAATGTCCTTGGATGAGGATTAACAACAAACACAAAAACCAGGACACTGGCATTGGTTTAATCTGAAGATTATATTCAGATTAGACCAAATTTTATTTCCCTCATCTATGTGTGTGTCTGCGGTTCTGTATACAGTGGTACCTCGAGATACGAGTGCCCTAACATACGAGATTTTTGAGATACGAGCCATCGAGCGAGCGATTTTTGCTTTGAAATACGAGCAACATTTGAGATATGAGTAATCGCACGGATCGGCTGGCTGCACACGACCCACCAGTTTACCGAGACTCGAGCATCTCATAGTTTCCCACGCCTCAAGGTTACGGAACGAATGAAACTCGTATCTCGAGGTACCACTGTAATTTTATTCCATAGGAAGATCCCATAAACCACCACCACACTGAAGGTACAGAGCTCCCCTCTCATCACAAGGCTCTCTCCTGCTATTCATTTCTAGCTCGTGGTTTGTTTTTTTTTAAGCTTTAAAGCCATTGCTATTCAAGACCCTTTTCTGTGGCCCTGGAGGCCTTCCAAAGGGTGCGTTGGAGTCCACGAAGTTTGCACACGTGTCCCAATCTACAGAACAGAACCAACACCTGGGTCTCAGCATAGCACAGCCAGCTCTCACCAGCTGGGGACCCTGTCCCCGTGTCCCCGTCTGGATCCGGGAAAGGTACTCAATGAGGTGCCTTGTTACTGGGGGTGGGGGGGTGGGAGGAAGTTCTAATGAGCCGCAACTTCTACAACCAGGTTCTCTCCTTTGGCATCAACCCCAGGATCACGAGTTCCTTCCACCTGAGAAGAAATCACAGCTGTCCTGGTCCCCTCCCCGCATCCCGGCTGACAGAGCTGGGAGGTTCTTTTTTTTTTTTTTTTTTTTTAAATATATATATGTATTTTATTGATTTTTTTACAGAGAGGAAGGGAGAGGGATAGAAAGTCAGAAACATCGATGAGAGAGAGACATCGATCAGCCACCTCCTGCACGCCCCACACTGGAGACGTGCCCGCAAGCAAGGTACATGCCCCCGACCGGAATAGAACCTGGGACCCTTCAGTCCGCAGGCTGATGCTCTATCCATTGAGCCAAACCAGTCTCGGCTGGGAGGTTCTTGATCTCATTTGTCTTCCTCCTCCCCTCCCCTCTCCAGCAGGAGCGTGGAGGAGGCTCTGAGCTGATGAGCTGGGGTCCTGTCTCCCTCCTCTGCGCGTTTCCCACGGTCCAGGTTCCTCCTCAGTTTGGGGGGGCGGCTGTGGCTGTCGCTGTTTGGCTGGGCCCATCCTCCCGGCCAGCGCTGATGGGCTGGGGGGCCCTCTGAGAGGGGAGCCACGCTGGCCAGGGCTCCGGATCTGAGCAGGGAGGGCTGAGCTGGGGAGAGTCCAGAGAGCATCCTCCCGGGGAACCAGCTATTCTGGGAAAGGCAGGCTCCAGGCATCTCATTAGCATAATATGGGGAATTAATGGCCTGATGGATGTCCCCCGTTTCCCGGCAGTTTTCTCTGAATGATAATGTATGAAAACGAGATGGAATAAAGAAAACACGACGCGACATATATTATTGAGGTGTTTGCAGAGGGAGGCTGACGTACCAACACACGATTTATCAACAGTCATTTCTTTTTTTTGCACGGTGTTCCGCACCCCGAGCCTCCGAGATGTGAAATTAATTTCATAGCAGGTGATTCTAGACTGTTTCACACGGGCCATCTGTCGCTTCTTCAGCCACCTTTCTGCCGTGACAATAATTAATCATCGCAGGCGCTGGCTTGGCCCCGCAAAGCGCACTCTGGCTCAGCGCGCTACAAGACCGAATTGCACGGGAGGATTTATTTTGAAGTGGGGTGTTTCTCTACGAAGCAGGTGTGTTCCAGGATTTCTCTTACTCACTTTTCTCTGCCCACACCCGCGGCTCGAACGCCGGAGGCTGCTTCAGAGAGAGCTAGGCAGCTGATGCCCAAAGCGGGCCTGCCTATTCTCCCTCTGCAGTTGAAGAAACCAAGTTCAGAGAGGCTGCTGGAATTGTTGGGGGTCACACAGCAAAACAGAAAGAGTTGGGACCAGCACCCAGGCCGATCCACTTTTCGTGCTGTGGTCCTTCTGGTTCTTATTCTGTGTGTGTTGTTTTTTAAAATATATTTTACTGAATTTTTACAGAGAGGAAGAGAGAGGGATAGAGAGTTAGAAACATCGATGAGAGAGAGAGACATCGATCAGCTGCCTCTTGCACGCCTCCTACTGGGGATGTGCCCGCAACCAAGGTACATGCCCTTGACTGGAATCGAATCTGGGACCCTTCCAACGGCAGGCTGACGCTCTATCCACTGAGCCACACCGGCTAGGGCTGGTTCTTATTCTGAAGAAGTTCTTCTGTGGAAGGAAAGGCATCTCACCCAAGATCTAAAGAAGTTAGCCTCAGGAATCCTAGGGGAAGCTCCGTGTGGGATATTTGGGACACATTCCAGGAGAATGCGACAGGTCAATGATTTAATCGCTCCAGAAATCAAAATCGCTCCCCGCTGGGAGGCGGGCTTAGTGCTGGAGGAAACCAAGTCTCTGAGTGGAGGTAAGTCACGGGTCTGCCGTGTTTATGTAGCAGTGGGAGAGATCTAACACGAGGCCATCTCCTTGACTGAGATGCATTTGCCTACCGACACTTATTGATTTCTATTATTAGTGACACAAATATCGATTGGTGGATGATCTGTGCCAGGCACGACGCTGGGTGCTGGAGACACAGTGGTGCAGTGCCTGCACTCAGGGAACTGATGCTTTAGGAGAGGGACATAAAATGCCAAGATTTAAAAAAAAATTTTATGGATTTTTTTACAGAGAGGAAGAGAGAGGAATAGAGAGCTAGAAACATCGATGAGAGAGAGAGAGACATCGATCAGCTGCCTCCTGCACACTCCCCACTGGAAATGTGCCCGCCACCAAGGTACATGCCCTTGACCGGAATCGAACCTGGGACCTTTCAGTCCACAGGCCGGTTTTAGGCTAAAATGCAAAGTTAAGCAAATAAGTCCACGTTAGAAGAAGTGCTCCAGAAAGAAACGTACAAGGGGCAGAGGCAGGGAAGGCCTGGTGGCTTTTTTCCCCATGTATGTGGGGTCCCTTCAGACAGGATGGTCCCAGAAGACCATCCTGTGTGTGGGGGGGTACTGCCTTTGAAACTGGACCCTGGAGGATGGGAACTGAGCAGGTGACAAACAGGGAGAGTGTCCCAGGCAGTGGGGGGACTGCAGCACAATGGCCCGAGGCTGGGGTAGCGGATCAGCAGGACAAAAAGGGCGTCAGGGGTGGGGAGACTGGGAAGGCAGGGTTGGGGGAGATAAATGGGAGGCCCATTGTTCCAGGCCTTTCCTAGGAGTCACACTAAATATCCTGGATTTAACTCTGGATATAACTCCAGGGAAGCCTCTGGAGACGCTGAACTCAGGGTCTGATGTGCACTTACTATTCCCATTTCACAGATGAGGAAACCGAGATTCAGACAAACGGTGTAACTTACCAAGGGCCACACTGTGTTCAGGCAGGTGGCTGGACCACTCACCCAGCTCTCGGTGACTCCGGAGTCCAGGCCAGAGGCTGGCAAACACGGTGCCCGCTGGGCCAAGGCCAGCCTCCTGTCTGGTTAGTGTAAATAAAGCCTCCCTGGTGCACGGCCATGTCCATTTGTTGACATGTTGCCAGTGGCCTCTTTCCCCTCCAAGAGCCGAACAGCGTGGTGACAGGCACCATATGGTCTGCAGACACTGAAACGTTCTCTATCTGGTCCTCCAGAGAGCACGTTTGCCAAGCCCTGCACTGGCCTGTCACCTCGGCAGGGCGGGCTCCTGTCTGCCTGGCTCCAGGGCTTTTCCCCACAGTCCCCAGTGGATGCGGGAGTCAGGGTCCAGTGAGCACCTGCTGAGTGACTGGAGAAGGGGAGGAGGGTGTGCAGAACCCAGAAATCAGAGGGTCAGAGTCGGGGTGGATGGAATCAGCACGAGAAAGGAAACAGGGGTGCAGGACACAGGCGCTGCCTGGTGCAGCAGGTGCACTAGTCTGACCGGAGGCACGAGCAGGGTGTCACGTGGCAGAGACCCCTGGGGATCCATCCAGAAGAGCCTTGAATGCCACCCTCATTAGGCGCCCAGGCCTTGACGCGACTGTGCTAGCCATCACCGAGGCTCCGGGCCAGCCCTGCTTTTCCCGGATGGAGACGGTAATTGGTTATTGATGTCCTATTTGTATGCTAATGCTGCTCCATAAAGTCGCTAAACCATAATTAACGCTCCAGCTTCCTCTAAAAAGAAAAAAAATCAGAAAAAAAAAGAGCGCCTCCTGAAAGGTCAATGGATTTCTTAGAATAAATTATTAAATAATGGGGAGCGGAGGGAAGTTCCATTTCGGAGCTACCGTCTCCCCAGGCTTTTGCGAACCGTCATTTGTGAAAAGCGCCGACCGTGTTTCCGTGTGGCTTTGGCCGTTTTCCTGCCAGCTCCAGACGTGTTCGGTGCGGGGGTGAGTGTGGAGTCAAAAATTACACGGTTGGGCCGAGACCGGTTTGGCTCAGTGGATAGAACGTCGGCCTGTGGACTGAAAGGTTGCAGGTTCGATTCCGGTCAAGGGCAGGTGCCATGGGTGCGGGCACATCCCCAGTGTGGGTGTGTGTGTGTGTGCAGGAGGCAGCTGATGGATGTCTCCCTCTCATCGATGTTTCTGATTCTCTGTCCTTCTCCCTTCCTCTCTGTAAAAAATTAATAAAATGTATTTAAAAAAACTATGTGGTTGGCCAGACTCTCTCTACTTGGGAATCGAGGTGGTGTTACCTCTGTCATCTGACTTCTTGTCTTTGCATCAACGCTGAGTCAGCACCTTGGAAACCGGAAGAACCCTTAGATGCCATAACACTGGTTGGTAATCACAGCAATATCCTAGGAGCCTTGTGGATACAGTTCTTATTCCCGTCCTGCCAATTCCGCCAGCGGGAAGAGTTCATGTCTAAGGAATAGGCATGGCGAACGATCGCCTATGAACTTGGGCTCTGGGGTCAGACTGCCTGGACTGGAGTTCCAGCTTTACTTCCCAGTCGTTGTGAATCTTGGACTTAGCTCTTCTGTGCCAGTACTGCTTTAGCGATCCCTACATTTTTAAAAAAATATATATTTTATTGATTTTTTTACAGAGAGGAAGGGAGAGGGATAGAGAGCTAGAAACATTGATGAGAGAGACATCGATCAACTGCCTCCTGCATGCCCCCCTATGGGGGACGTGCCCGCAACCAGGATACATGCCCTTGACCGGAATCAAACCCGGGAATTTTCAGTCTGCAGGCCAACGCTCTATCCATTGAGCCAAACCGGTTCGGCATCAATTTTATTTTATTTTATTTTTTGCTTTACTATTTCAAAGTAAATTTCACACATTGCATTGACATGATTTGTAGCGGCTGCCTCATCCTGCATGTTCCTTCGAGTGAATTATTCTCCTAAAACATTTCCCATTGCCGAATACTAAGTAACTCCACGGTGGACATCTTGGGGTTGAAGCTTACAGTACTGATGCTTGATAAAGGCCAATGTATGAAATCTTTCTCTGCCCCTTACAGGATCTGGTACAAATGGGAGAGCAGAGTGAGGGTGAAATGGCGGAAGAATAAAGATCTAGCTCTATCGATGAGCTAATATTTTTTCCTCTCTGAATTGAGATTCACATCTGTCCTTGCATCAATGTAAAACCAGACAAGTTCCCAGAAGGCAGTGTGGAGAAAGGGGGTCCAAGGGATGTATGAAGCTTCCTCTCCTAAATGCACCCCTAAGCTGAGTCCTCTCCCACTTGGGGCGGCATGAGAGTAGGAGGGATTCTGCCTTTTCCAGGGCGTGGAATTTTCTCCTGTCAAAGAATCCAGAAGACCGGGAGATAAATGTTTGCCCTTACACATATTTTGGATTAATCCCCAGATGGGGGATTCATGAGTCCAAGGATGAACCCAATTTTATAGCTTTTTTACTTTCCCAAAGAGTCATGCCTCTGGATACTTCCACCAACCATTAATGACGGTGGCCACCTTTTCAATTGGCTGCGTTGAATAAGTACCTGGGCGAGTGTATTCAGCATCGTTGTATTTCCATAGCAAGACCACTGAGCACACCAACTGTTGACTGGTCCCCAGAAGACCTTGCCCAAGCCCACCAACCAAATTGGGTATGAACACCCTGACATTGAGAGTGGGGGACTGTCTGAGCTGGATCGGGCACAGGTCGGAAAGCATGAAATTACTGACTTCGTTTAAATCTAAGTGCAATTTATCTGTAAGCACAGCACTGAAAGGTGACATTTGTCTTAGCGGGTTTTCCATTCATTTCTGGAGCCGGAGTTCATCAGTCATGCAGCTCAAGTGCGCGATACATGCAGATGAATATTTATTATCGATGATGGAGTATCCCTGGCAACACAATACACTTCATTCACTCGAAAAGGGAATTCAGACAGATCCATGATAGACTGCCAGTGTCACCAAAGGGGACTTGGGCCGCTCTTCGGAAGGAATCTGTGGAGGATCCACCCTTTTCGTGAAGAGGGACAATCCATTTGGTTAGCGTCCACAGGAAAAGTGGTTTTAAAACATTCTGACTGGTTACATTTAGGTAAGTCAATTTTATTGGGAAAATAGTTGCTGTCACACAAATAACTCATTAATGGTTGATGAAAAAAAAACAGGTCTACACCTAAATCCAGCTGATAGTTCAGAAGTATTATTGGTTGCTTGAATGTAATCCATTGTTAGAATCTTTTTTTAAAAAAATATATTTTATTGATTTTTAAATATATTTTATTGATTTTTTACAGAGAGAAAGGGAGAGGGATAGAAAGTCAGAAACATCGATGAGAGTGAGACATTGATCTGCCGCCTCCTGCACGATCCCACTGGAGGATCCAAGTACATGTGCCCCAAACCAAGTACATGCCCTTGACCGGAATCGAACCCGGGACCCCCCAGTCCACAGGCCGACGCTCTATCCACTGAGCCAAACCGGTTTCGGCCATTGTTAGAATCTTTTTAAGTTTATATGTGGAGATACTGGTTTGGCCTGATTCTACAGACTTTTTATGTTCTCACAAAGAATCTGAAAATAAAGTATGCATTTCCCAACAGTCATTTGAACACTGGAGGTTAAATGGTTCTTTCTTAGGAAATGCAAGATCAAAGACAATACAACGACGGGAAAAACATACACTCAGAGCATCATTTTTTTTTCTCCCTTTTTCATTTAGAAGTCACTCCTCTTTTCAGGAGAGCTGAGCAGAAAAATCACTAGGAAAAGAGTTTCCTGGTGCCCATTAAGCCACCTTTTGTTTTCTTCGCACGACTGATGGGAATTTCCTTCATTAAAATTGTATGGAATGCCATCTTCTTTCCTCCCCCTGCTTATTTACACATAAAAAATAGATGATTTCCAGCATTCAAACATCAGGCTCGCGAAGGCTGCTGGAAACCTTCACGCAGAGAGTCATCTCTGTTTGCAGAACCATCGGGAGTGTCTTTAAACATATCCCACAGCGTTTCCAAGTGGCTGTGTGTGTGAAGGTGTGGACAAGGCTGGGTCTCCGAGGAAAGCCAGCATTACGACAAACCTTCCCTGTCTTGTTTTGACAAAGAAGAATCACCTTACCTTTCCATTCTCCGGACATATTCCTTTCCTATTATGTGCCACATGGAAGTTACCAGAAACAGAGTATGGGGAGACTGAAACTGAAAGTATGACCACTGAAAAAGATTAAACTCAACTTGACCTCCGAGAATGAATGAAGATTAGAAAGAGGATATGCATATCTAAATTGCATTCTATCTCTATTACAGGGTAACGACATTACTATTAATTGCCGTTTGATAATTCATCAATGGGAAAATATGTTCACTTATCTCTGGTCATAAAAACAATCGCTGATAAAAAAAAAAAAAGGCAGTGATCAGCCCCTCAACGTGGGTCTTGCCAAATTATCAAGGGAAGATGGTCATTTAGAAGATTCCATTAGGGATAGATCCACAGTACCTTTCTTTCTTTTCTCTCTGCACTTCTCTGCTTCTCTTCCTCTCTCCCCAACAAGGATTTACTGAGCTCCTGCTACATGCTTAACACAGACTGTCCCATTTGCTCACTGGTGATCTTGGCCAAGTCACTGGAAATCTTGGAGCTTTGCTTTCTCCTCCATCAAAAGGGAATGAAATCTGCCCAGCTTGACTCACAAGAGTCGCTGAGAAGTGCAGAAGTCAAAGAATTTCGTAGGCAGTAAAGTCCCATGGAAACAGAATGATCTAGGCCCCACTTGGGCACCAGTATTAAATTACATATTCATATTCATATTCATAGAGGATGCACGATACACGAGGCGTGGGTCTGGGTTCAAGGGATATGAAGATGAATCACACATGCTCTCTGAGCATCACACTTTTCTGTCCAGTGGAGGAGACAGAGGTAAAGAGGGCAGACAAGAGGAGATGGTGTTGGGAAGAAGATCCCATACGATAAAGAAGCATGCGACAAGGTACAGGAGCAGAGATGGCAAAGGGCAACTCAGGGGTCGTCTTTGTCTTGGGAGCGTGTTGTGTTATTTTTTCCCAGACTCCACCTCTCTTTGCCTTTATAGAGCCCACGCCTCTGTCTTCCTTATGATGTGGGCCAGCCCAGGTGGGCCCATCTACAGGATCTTGGCGGATGCTGTTGTTACTATGGTGCGATCATGTAGCTGAAGAGGGATGAAGGTGGAATTGAGAGTTCCCGATGAATAGTGTGGACATGGGTATGACTCAGGAGGAGGCCAATTCTCCCCCGTGTGTCCCTTGGTGATGGGGCCTTTCTGATGGACTGAGTGACCCGACGGGTTCTGTTCAGATCCCGGACTTACCTGGTCCCTGAGAAAGAGGCACCTGCAGCAATTCCTGGAATTTCACAGCTGGAATTCTCCTTGGGCCCAGGAGGCAGACCCTACAGGGAACAAGCAGGCGTAGAGTCAAAAGGACTGACTTTGTGTTGCAGCTTCGATACGATCTGCACAATCTAAAGCCAGTTACTTCAACTTTTTAAAAAAATATTTATTTTGTTGATTTTTTACAGAGAGGAAGGGAGAGGGACAGAAAGTCAGAAACATTGATGGGAGAGAAACATTGATCAGCTGCTTCCTGCACACCCATCACTGGGGATGTGCCTACAACCAAGGTCCTTGACCAGAATCGAGCCTGGGGCCTTTCAGTCTGCAGGCCAATGCTCTATCCACTGAGCCAAACCAGTCAGGGCTACTTAAACTTTGAAAGCCTCAATTTCTCCATTGAAAAACGAGTGACCATAAGAGCAGCCATCCCAGGGCCACAGCACCTAATAAGCACTTGGCAAAGGGCTTCTGTAGCAGGAATTCCCGTGTCCTGGATTCTGTGGGAATTGGCGAGGGAGAGAAAGAAAAATGGCGACACGGTTTCCATGGGTACCATGGGGGAGGCTGTCCAGCTGTTAGGCCGGCTGTTGCCAATGACACTTCCCTGCAGGTACTTGTGTGCCGTTTCCCCTGCAGGTGTTTCGGGGCTGTACTTTCCAGCCTGAGTGGCCCACAGGTTCTCTTCCCAGCTGGGCAGGCCGACCCGTCCTGCAGTAACAAATAACCCCCAAATATTTGTGGTTTCTCACCATGTAGGTCTACTTTTCACTCATGCTACCTGTCCCCCTGGAGGAAGTGGGGGAAGCTCAGATCGTCTCTCAGGGACCCAGCAGATAGAAGCTCCATGAATTTGGTTCCCATGCCTTTCCAGGCAGGAAAAGGGACTACGTACAGTAAATCTCGCATCGGCTCACAACGCTATACAGATGATTCTCGGCCACATTTCCCCGGACAGACAGGGGCAGGCCAATCCCACGTGTATCAGGAAGGGGCGCAGAGCTAGGAATATTTGGTGAACAGCACTGATGATTTCCAGGGCCCTCAACAGACATTTCCCCTTCTTCCTTCCTAACGGAACCCTGAACGCAGTAGGGTGGCAGTGTGCCAAGCTGTAGGGGGCAGATTACGTAATGTAATCATGGCGATGCCATTTCTCTTTGCCAGTGGTTGGACTACACTAAGAGGTGAGCATGTGACTCAGCTCTGATGACTATGTTGCTATGGGCTTGTGGGGGTGGGAGGGAAGCTCTCTCACGGATCAAAGACGACAATGGCACAAGCAAGGAAAGGTTCTCTTGCTCACTCCCCACTCCTGCTTTCCCCTCCCTGGGATACTGTTATGTAAGGGTGTGATACCTGGAGCCGTGGCAGCTCTTCTGTAACCATGAGGCAAAGACCAAGGGAATGGTGTGAAACAACTAAACTTCTATATCAGTGGTTCTCAACCTTTGTAAGGCTGCGACCCTTGCATACAGTTCCTCATGGGGTGGTGACCCCCAACCATGAAATTTTGCTACTGTTATGCGTCGTGATGTCAATATCTGCATTTTCTGATGGTCTTAGGCGACCCCTGTGAAAGGGTCGTTCGACCCCCAAAGGGGTCGCGACCCACAGGTTGAGAACCGCTGTTGTATATCATTTAAGTCCCTTCGTGTCAAGATGGCGTACCTGCAGCCAACACAGCTGAACCTCATTCTAACGAGTCGTTCTCAGCGTTTCCTCCACTTGCCTAATCACAACAACCAGCTGAGGAATTTGCTAAAAAGGGAATTCCCAGGCCCCTCCCTAGGAGATTCCTAGGACGTAGGTTGAGGGCGGGGCCCAGGAACCTGCATTTTAACCTGCGCCCTAAGGTGATGCTGATGATTAAATGAGCTTGAGAAACACGGGGCCAGAAGACATCTGAACTCCCCCGCCTTTTTAAAGCAGGAGGCACTGTTTATAAGCACGCAGAGACGCACACCCGGTTTATTTTTAAAGGCCAACAGCAGCAGAATGGAGGAGCCAGAGAGTGGGTGTGGCTGAAAAAGGGCTGTAGAATAAGCCGGACAAATTCAGTGACTGAGAGAGTGATCTGATCATACATTTCTAACTGGACGGAGTAGTCAGTTCCAGACCTATACAAGGCTTCTTTTTGCCTTCAGCAAATACTTTCCACTCTTCTTGCCCATAAGATTCGAGGGGAAATCTGCCTGGATGGCTGAGAAAGTTGTGTTTTGTTTTGTTTTTTAATCTTAGAAAGAGACATCAGAGAGGGATGGTTTCCATTCTGCACATTTCCCTTTGCTGACACCGCTGCGTCCACATGTCTTTCTTTCACTGTGGCGGCCATCTTGGAATTGCTCAGTAGAGGTGAGGCTAACGGAGAGGAAAGAGTGGGGCTATGGAAAGTGCTGGCACCTTGAAGGGTCCATGTAGGTTTTGTACTGAGCAGTCTAGGGGGTCTCTCTCTGTACCTCAAGGCTCCTATTCTGTAAGATAATAGATGTCTTGGTTATGCCAGCCAGTTAGTTGCATTGGCTATTACAGTGGTACCTCGAGATACGAGTTTGATTCGTTCCATAACCTTGAGGCGTGGGAAACTATGAGCCGCTCGAGTCTCGGGTAAACTGGTGGGTCGTGTGCAGCCGGCTGATCTGTGCGATTACTCGTATCTCAACTGTTGCTCATATTTCAAAGCAAAAATAGCTCGTATCTCAAAAATCTCATATGTTAGGGCACTCATGTCTCGAGGCACCGCTGTATTTGTTGCTGGAAGCTTCTGAACAGGTAGAAAACGGTGGACAGGTGAGCGGCATGTGGAACCTACCTATCCTCAAAGAGTCAGTTGGCCACTATATGGGCAATACTACGTCTTGGAATTTGCTTGTGTATTTATTTGTCTACACCCAAATCTAGTTGCATATTAATTTGTTTACACTCGCAGCCTCTTTGCAAAGGCAGCTGGGAAATAACAGCACCGCAGTGGGATGCATGCTGACTACAGGAGTGAGCCAGGTGCTTCAGGATGGCACAGGGGAGTGAGCTTGGTGTGCCATGGAGGGTCACGGAGGACTTCTGAGAGGAGGTGGCTTTGGGTGGAGTCTGAAATCAGATGGGGCTTGCAATCCAAGTGGAGGAAATAGCGCGTTCAAAGAGAGGCAGGGAGAGCCGAGAGAGCTTTGTTTGATCAAGGTTTGTTTGGTTTGGCACGAACGGGTTGTAAAGGGGGCAGTTGAGATGGTGAGAACGAAGCAGGAGGAAGTAGCCAGATCCTGAAGGACCTTGTGAACCTCACACAGAGAGGCAGAGGCATGGGCACCGGAGGACATGGGAGCAGGGAACCTGGTTTTTGGGCAGGTTCACGGGATGCCTGCTGTGTGCCAGGCCCGGGGCTGGGAGCCTGGGGCTGTGTGCCCGACTCTGAATTCCTGATGCCATCCTGGTCCCAACTGAATGTCTCAGTGGCTTAACTGGAGCCTGGAGCCCAGGAAACTGAGTGAACAAGAAAAACAGCATCCTTACTAGTGGGGACTTTACTGACTGGGGGGCGAGGGCAGATAGGAATTGAACAAGAAAGGGAATGGGTTGTCGAATATAATTCGGATGAGTATGATCACATTAACATATTTGGGTGCTCTGGAAAAATCATGTGGGGATCCAGTAGAGCCAAGACAGGCATCCCAAGGAAGGGGCCAGTAAGCATTCTTTGACCTCAACCTCTGGGCCTCAGTTTCCTTATTTGTAAGCGGAGAATGATTCTTATTCTAAAGGTTGTGAATGGTTAGATAGGATGTAGTTGAAGTTTCTAGCACATAGTACACACAATATATTTTAAAAAAATATATTTGTATTGCTTTCGGAGAGGAAGGGAGAGGGAGGGGAGAGAGACATCAATGATGAGAGTCATTGATCAGCTGCCTCCTGCATGCCCCGTATCAGAGGCCTAGCCCACAACCCAGGCCTGGGCCCTTGACCAGAATCGAACCTGGGACCCTTCAGTCCACAGGCTGACACTCTATCCATGGAGCCAAACCGGCTAGGGCCACACAATATGCTTTAATGCGGTTAAGTCCTCAGGAAGGTCAGTTGGATACTCTATGGGCAACATTACATCTTGGAATTTGCTTGCTTGCATATTAATTTGCCTGCACTCTAATCTAAGTCATGGCATTCGGATAACACAGTTGGTTCCTTGCTGCTCCTTTTCCGACAGTGTGGGGAAAGTAAGGTATTATTACCTTTCATAATTGGAAAAAAAACTCCTTTCTAAATTTGATTGATTTTAGAATCATTCCCTCCTTAGTCCCTGGCAAAAAAAAATGAGCCAGCAACTAAGTGTTTTGTGTCATACAATCAAGAAATGGATTAATGGATTAAAAACTACTGCTTAAGAAGGATGGAGAAAACTCCATTTCAGAGGAGCAGGTGCAGAGGTGGGTGGGGAAGGACCTGCGGTTTCTATTGCTTCTTTTCCTTTAAATATATTTTATTGATTTTTCACAGAGAGGAAGGGAGAGGGATAGAAAGTCAGAAACATCAATGAGAGAGAGAGATCATCAGCCGCCTCCTGCACGCCCCCTATTGGGGATGTGCCCGCAACCAATGTACATGCCCCTGACAGGAATCGAACCTGGGACCTTTCAGTCCGAAGACCGACGCTCTATCCACTGAGTCAAACCGGTTTCGGCTATTGCTTCTTTTTCGATTCAAGCAACTGGGGGGGCTTTCTGCAGGCTACTCAGGGGCCACGCTGGGGGGCTGCAGAGTATGAGGCTGCCTTATACCAAGACCTTTCGGTAAATGGCCTCTTCTAGACTCAGCCCAAGGTTTCCCAGTGTTCTGAACCCCAGTCCACAGGACCTGACCTGGATGGAGTGAGGCTCCTAGGCGTACCGGGAGTGCACCTTAAGGGGTGAACATTCAGAACCCCTCACTCATGGCCCCTGTGCTAAGGGCTTGCTCTGAGTGCTTACTACCCAGAAGGTGACTGCTAACTGAGTGGAAAGGTGAGACAATGAACATATTTTTATATCACACCCCACTGAGCTGGGTGCTTTACAAGCCACCAGTTTGACACATGCAGAGCAACACGTTAGAATATGCCTGGTCTCCATGTCCACATGAGAAGACCGAGGCCCGACGAGGGTAGCCATGTCATTCAAGGCGATACATCTAGAAAGTGAGAAAACTGGGATTTAGCCTGCCCCTCCCCTCTTTTTTTTTGGCCCTAGAAACCTGAATGAAGAAAAGAATTGTCGGCATTTTCCTCACCTTGTAATATGCATGCAAACATGGCTAGACTTGTGCGATATTATTTCTATGAACTCACTAGACTGTACACACCATGTGGGCGGATGGTGGTGTCTGTGTTGATGCTGCCTCCAGCTGTAGTCTGCATGGCACCTAGCACAGAGGTGGCTGTCCATCAAACGTGTTGACTAATGAAGAAATGAACTTTTTAGCTTTTGATTTCAAGAGCTCAGACTCCCAACCAAACTATCCAGCAGGGAGGCCTGTGGAAATACAGTGGTACCTCGAGATACGAGTGCCCTAACATATGAGATTTTTGAGATACGTGTCGTCGAGCGAGCGATTTTTGCTTTGAAATACGAGCAACATTTGAGATAGGAGTAATCTTGCAGATTGGCTGGCTGCACACAACCCACCAGTTTACCTCGACTCGAGAATCTCATAGTTTCCCACGCCTCAAGGTTACGGAACGAATTAAACTCATATCTCGAGGTACCACTGTAGACACACTGAGCATGACAGGGATCTGGGAGCATGACCAGCCAATCCTGGTCCACTGCCTGAATCTTCCCATGACACATTTCGGTCCTTCGGTTCTCAGATAACCCCGGGCAGGAAGTGACAGATGTTCCAGACATCTGGACCACGGTGATCACGCAGATCTGACGGAAAGTATTTGGCTGAGCCAAAATAAGCATCTCTTCAAAATCGATCAGGTGATCTGTTAGCGAAGACACTGAGTCACAGAGGGCAGGGCGGAGTAAGAAGGCATCTCTCATGGGCCTGTCTGACCCGTTGGGCGAGTGAATGGCAGCCAGGGCGCTGGGCCCAAGGATTCCGGGATTGGCGACTCCGAGAAATGGAAGGGTCGCTACCATCCAAACAAAGACCTGTCATTGCTCCTTCAACTGCCTGACCAACAACAAAGGAAGTGCCAATCGGTGCTGACAAGAGTCCTTCCTACAACATCTGAACTCACTTAATTCTTATATTAGTAACACAGCTGCTGACATCCACGCAGTGAGGACAAATATGGCGTCCATTGCATTGAGTTATTGGAAATTGAAAGCACGTAAGTTGTCTTGGACAGCCGGATCTGCTATCACGTGACACAGGTGCTATACAAAATTCACACATTCAACCCCACAGGGATGAGGGGAAGAAAATGGGATTAGGGTCCTTATTTACATTAAGAACCTAACAAAATGATAGCCCAGCTTTGCCCATTAGATGGTTAAGAATTACATACATTCTGCAATGAACTTGGCACTTTATCTTAGGAGAGACCTCAAGTTTACTCGTGTAAGTGGGCGTCAGAAGGACTGCGGCTTGTGAGTGATCGAGCAGCTGGGAGGAGGGTTATTTGGAATCAGGTGGAAAGTGGTTACACCAGATGCACTTGGGTGTGGCTCTCGCACACACCCGTTTCCCACCGGGGGAGCCGGTAGACGTTCGCGGCGTGTTTTGTTTAGCTGGGGTTAGCTGGGCACACCTAGTGTTTCTCGTAGGTGGAATCTCACATCAGCAAACACGGAATTTGCGTTATGCTCAAATTATTCGCTAATACATCAGTGGTGCTGGAACGAATTCCTGCTTTCAAATTAATCATTATAGCAGAACTGGCTCTACAGGATTCATGGCAAACGCACAAGAAATGACGGTTGTAATTGATAATTGTTATGCACGGTATCTTTCATCCAGGCGTTAAACCCGGTAAAGTAGAAACAATCCCATTTTATGGATGAATACGGTGGAGATGCAGGGAGGTGAAATCACGTGCTCCAGGGCACAGAGCTAAGAAGGGGCTGGAGCTCTGACCCTACTCCCTGGGGTAAGGGTCCTCTTACACACCCTGATGGGAGAGTGTGTTGGTACCAGAGCAAACCAGATGAGTGCATGCATCTAGATCAGTGGTTCTCAACCTTCCTAATGCTGCGACCCTTTAAGATAGCTCCTCATGTGGTGGTGACCCCCAACCATAAAATGATTTCCGTTGCTACTTGATAGCTGTAATTTTGCTACTGTTATGAACTGTAATGTAAATATCTGATATGCAGGATGGATTTTCGTTGTTACAAATTGAACATAATTAAAGCACAGGGATTAATCACAAAAACAATATGTAATTGTATATTGTGAACTATTTCTTTCTAATTACAAATAAATGAAATTTGGTCTTGAATCGTGGTGTAGCATGGGTAACAGTCTTCATAGGACAACAGCAAACTACATTGCTACACTTTGCTACACCGAGGAGCAGTGTGTTGGTTCCTAAGACCATGGGAAATAGGTGTTTTCCGATGGTCTTAGGCGACCCTGGTGAAAGGGTCGTTCGACCCCCAAAGGGGTCTAGACCCACAGGTTGAGAACCGCTGATCTAGATCATCATCTTGGCCCGTGCAAAGTATCATTGCATAGCATGGAAACTCCCATGGCTTCTAAAGACTAGCCACCTCTCTGAGCATTTCTAGTCTATGCTGCCAGTACACGGAGAGATTTCTTCTCCCACTTTGGACAACGAAGTAGAAAATGTAGAACAACATCGTGATGCCCGATTCTACTTCCTGATGTGGAGAGAATCCCTCTCTTTAGCCCAAAGGTGCTTCTCTGGAATGTCCACCAACACATCCTTCACGGAGTTTTCTCTTCTCCAGGATGAACTTGGCCATGAGTAGCACATTCTTTGACAATGTCCCTAGAAGTTCTGGGGTCCAGAATGGAGCACACTCTGCTAGACAAGCCTCAGCAGAGGAAGATGCAGGATATCTAAGCCCAAGATAGGATTAACTTTTAGAGCAGATGCCTCACCAACTAGATCCCCAGACCGACTTGGCATATACATTCTTGACCCGGTCTCCTGTCCCCATTCTGAGGTCAAGCATAAGATTTATATGTATACCTGTTAAAATATTTTCTCATTGGTTTTATCCCAACGAAGTCCATTTCCCACCAACTTTTTATTATGGGGGATTTCCAACATATTGAAAAGTAGAGAGACTAATAGCAGAGTGAACCTCATAAACCCATCACTGACATGAACTTTACCAATTACAACACATTTGCTCACTCCATTGCATCTCCCCACCCCCAGTTGTTTTTAAGCAAATCCTAAGTATCATATCAGTGTACCTGCATTTCAGTATGTATCTCTAAAAGGTAAAGACTCGCCAAAACCTGTTTGGCTCAGTGGATAGAGCGTCGGCCTTCGGACTGAAAGGTCCCAGGTTTGATTCCAGTCAAGGGCATGTACCTTGGTTGTGGGCACATCCCCAGTAGGGGGCGTGCAGGAGGCGGCTGACCGATGTCTTTCTCTCATCGATATTTCTAACTCTCTATCCCTCTCCCTTCCTCTCTATAAAAAAAAATCAATAAAATATATTTAAAAAAAGGTAAAGACTCTTTGTAAAATCATACTTATAAGATTGTTACCACGTCAAAATAAATGACCAGTGCTTCGTTAAGATCATCAAATACCCAGGGCTCAAATTACTTCAATTATGCCAATTAGGATTTAATATGGATCTATCTTTTAAGTCTTTTATTTATAGGTTCCCCCTTCATCTATCCTCACCCCTTCCCCTTGAATTGTTGTTGTTGAAATCATGTTGACTATTGTTTGCTGAATTTCTTAAATTGTGAGTTTTTAAAAATTATATCCCAATGGTGTCCTGCAACATTACGCTGTTTCCTGCTTTCCCTATAAATTGGAAGTAGAACGATCAGATTTGGATTTGATGGTTTTAAATATTTTTATTTTTTATTTTAAATGCACAATGCAGTGGCTTTCTGTACATTTGCAATGTTGTGCAATCATCACCGCTATACATTTCTAGAACTTGCTCATTACCCCAAATAGATGTGGAAATCATGGAATCACAGGTCAATTGGGAAGTGCAGGTGGAATTTGGTTTCCCTGCACTCTATTTTAGAAATTAAAAAAAGTTATTAAAATTTTAAAGTCAGGAAAAAAAATCTGGATTTTCCCAGTTCTTTTGAAAAAACAAATCAGAATATTTAGCTAATGTAGGTGTCCCTTTCATTGGGAGTTGAGTAGCAGTTGCTCCTACAGCTGGTTGCCTGTAGCTGAGCTACAAATTATGCTCAAACTTAGTGCCATTAAGCGACTGTTTCATTAGGCTCAGAGATTTGTGGGTCTGGAATTTGAATAGGACGCAGAGAGAGGATGGCTTGTCTTTGGTCCGCAATGTCTGTGGCCTGAGGTGGGCAGACTTTCTGGTGGTAATGCCAACAGCCAGGGGCTGGCAGAGCTGTGGCTTGGGGTCTACTTCTAACATGGTGTGGCTCTTGGACTGGGATGACTTAAAGGTGTGGCTCAGCTGGGAGTCGTGGGGTTTTAAGATCCACTATGTTGTTGTTGTGAGTGTGAGTGTGTGAGTGAGTGTGTGTGTGTGTGTGTGTGTGTGTGTGTGTGTGGTAGCTTCTAACTGCTGTTGGCACTTGGTCCTTTGGAGTGAATGTCCTAATCCCTGTTCCAGTGATATCCATGTTGGATGCTTCATTCTCTGAGATAATCAGAGCAGCCCATGTTCTAGCCCGCTGGGTGGACCTGTGGGAGGAATACGCTGGGGAAACACATCCAAGAGTGGGAGGGCTGGGTCCCACGGTTGCATATGTGTCTGATTTTTCTCTCCAGAACAGCTGCAGCATTTCACACCCACCAGTGGATGTTCCAAAATCCTTGGGCCTCCAACGCTTGGTGTTTCCCAGCTTTATTGACATGGAATTTTACTTTATTTTTTTTTCTGATTTCTAACGAGTTTGAATACCTCTTTGCATGCCTAATCTTGATATTTTCCTGTCCTATAAGCTTGCTCTATGTAAAAAAAAAAATTGGATGCCTGCTTTCCTCTTTCAGAATATTGAAGATAATTGGTGTCACACCCCCTCAGTGTGGGACACTTTCAACGTGGCCTCTCTGGTCTTAGTAGCTGTGGGCAGGCCAGTATGTCATATCCAGGGAAGTGTCTCATTAATATAGACCCTTGATAATTAAATAGTCAGCATGGATCAATAAATAGATCATCTCTGGTCCTCAGAAATTAACCTTTATTCTCTACAACTATTGTCTTTGGGAAATAACAATAAATTGTCTTGTCCTTGACATCTACCATCAACCACTCGATTTCTCTACAAATCTTTATAGAAAAATTCTCAAAAGAGTTGTGTAGATTTGCTGTCATCATTTCCTCTCTTCCACACTCTCTCGGCTTATCCCAAGCAGGCTTTGCTCTCCATGATTCCAGAAAAACCAGCTTCTATCCACATCACCATGGCCTCCACAAGGCTAAGACCAGCCATCCATTCAGCATCCCCTGCCTCATCCTCCATTCTCAGTTGGTCTCACTTGGTCACCTGCAAGTCAACTAACAAGAGATCATTCTCTCCTTGGAATCATTTCTTCATTGGGTGGCAAGCACCTCCTCCTTTGGTCCTTCTCCCCCTCCCTGCCTCCTTTCCACCTTGCTTGGTAGCTTCTGCTGGTCTTCTATGTCTTTAAATGTTGGAGAGCCCTGAAGATCGCTGTGCTTATCTTTGTTTTCTTCCCTGTCCCCAGGCAGGTGTACTTTCTAAATGCCATCTTATGCTAATAACTCCCAAATTGTCATCACAAACCCGGATCTTATGACTGGACTCTAGACTCAGACTGAACTACCTGCCCCATAAGCATCTAGAACGTAACATGACCATTCAGACTGTTCTCAGTAAATGACTCTCCTCTTCTTCCGAGCGATTCGCCTAGAAATCTAGAGTCATCCCTACCTTCCCGCCTCTCTATATCAGCTCCATGAACACATTCTGGTGGATCTACCTTCAAAACACACAAAGCGTCTGATCACGTCTCACCATCTCCATGGTTATCGCCTGTTCTAAGCCACCCTCCTCTCTCACTTCATCCATTGCAGTGGCCTCTAACTCTTTCCTCTACCTCTATGGGTGGCCCATCCTCTGAGTGATATTTTTAAGTATATATTAGATTATTGCACTCCTCAGCCCAGGCTCCTCCAGTAGCTTCTCATCTCACTCAGCATACAATGCAAAATTCTTATAGTTGTTTGTAAGATTGACGGTGCAATGATATGCTTGATTCCCAGCTGCATCTCTGCAGCTAAGAGCCAGAGAGATTAAGTAGCTTGCCTCCGGTCCACAGTGAACCTTAGTGGCAGAGCTAAGTGTCCACCTGGATCCATCTATTCCTGATGCCCATGCTTTTCCATCTCTGGTCCTCTGTCTCTATAGTTTTTTTTGCTGCAAGTATTTCTGAGCCTTGATTCCCAACTTAGCTTTTGATCTACTCTCTACTGGAGCTAAGTTGAAGTTTTATTGTTTGAGGAGCATACCTTATACATTTTTCTAACATCCAGTAGTTCATTCACTCAACCAATGATTCTTAAAAAAAAAATTATGAGGTTTCTTCCTATCTTTTTTTTTTTTTTTTTGAGCCAAACTTACAACATCTGCCTGGGAGTAAGATCTTAAGTGCTTCCTCAACCAATGATTCTTAAACACCGTGTCTCAGGCTGGGCTACAAAGATGAAAAGATCAGGACTTTGCTCCTGGAGAAGTTACAGACCAGTAACGAGCTATGTAGAAGGACGCTAACATGGAAGTGTTGGCGGAGATCCTAAGGCGATAGATTATCACACACCAAAGTGTGGAATGGGATGGACCACCGGAAAGATTTGTAAAAAGTTGGTGGTCAAGAGCCAGTTGACCACCTCTGAAGCCCCTCACCCACATCAGGATATGAGAGTGCTGGGGGGAGAGATGATTTGGTGGGAAAGGAACATTCTGGCAGAGGAGGCTTGTGTGCTGGACTCTATGGCACTGGGAAGGGGCTGGGTGAGGTGGTTGTCCCTCACCTTATGTGTGTGGAGAAGAGCTTCAGCGGAGCCTCTCAGAGAGCATGTATGTGTGAGGCACCATTGCTGCGGTCTCCAGCAATGTGCTCAGAGGAGGAAGAGATGGCTGGCTGGCTTTTCTGGAGATGCCCTGCAGGCCCATAGATCCTGGGCACATGACAGCTTATGAATATATGGTATCTGGGGGAAAGGTCGTGTCCTTCTTGCTTGTCTGGTGTTGCTGTGTAGCTGGCTCTATGTGCTCTGAGCATGAGAGGTGTTTAAAGCTGGCTTGTTTCCTTAAGGGATGCCTTTGTGAATCCTTTAGAGACCCCTCTCCTATAGGTGGGGATCTCTGACCACTGCTCCCTCGATCGGGGTGGGGGTGGCGGGGAGGTGCATGCTTCAGTTCCAGCTGATGGTTTTCTCCATCCACATCCCCTGGGAAAGTGGTCCTTGCTCCAGCCGAGGTCTGCACCCAGCTCTAAGCTTCCCTTTGCAACAGATTCAGTTCCTATCCCACCAGCTCTCTTGCACGTGTATCCATGTCTGGTCCATGGAAATAGCATACATCCTTCTCCCTGACCAACTCTGAGAAGACAGGCTGCCCAGTGCTCCTTCCTTTGGCTCCTCCACCCGTGGCTGGCCATCCCACCTCTCACCCTACAGATGTCCCAGAAGTGAATCACACGCGGGTCCACATAAACTTGGAGTAATCAGGCCGTGTCAACGTCGGTTCATCAATTGTAACAAATGTGCCCTGCTGGTGGGGGCTGTTGATCCTGGGGGAGGCTGTGCATGTGTGGGGGCAGCAGGTATATAAGAAATCTCTGTATCTTCCCCCCAATTCTGTTGTGGACCTTAAACTCCAGCAAAAAAAATAAAGAAGAAATCATGTGGACACTATGAGGACAAAAATGCAAGTCCATTTACACTTCACAGTATAACATCGTTTTTTTTTTTTTTCCTTACCAGCAAGTACCCAGAAACTGGCAATACCAATAAGAGCCAAATTAGGAGGAATTACGTTGAAAAGGGGTTCTCCTACCCGGAACGTCGACAAATCACTGGGGTAGATGGTCTGCGAGCTCCCTTGTCCCCAGGTGTTGCTAACTCGAAGGGAATTATGGGAACTGTCAGGTGACCTGTGTAGGGTCCCTGTCTACTTGGCTTCATCTACTCGGGATGTTTTTCTTAAGGGGGAAGAGCCAGCATTTCTGAGCCGCTGCAGCAGGCCAGGCATGCTTCTGCTCCACTCCACACCTCTGCTTGGAAGGTTCTTTCGAGGGAATGCCCCCTTTACTTCTCCATTCGTCACATCCCACCCTCCTGTCCTGCCTGGGTCCACTCAGGTTCCTCCTGTTTCTGAGGCCTCCTACACTCGGCAGCCCCCACTGCCTGGCCTGTCAGGTCCCCCAGCTCTGCCCCCAAACTGCAGACTCAGCCTCCCCAGGGGGGTCCTCGCCTGCCTTTTGCACCAAGCCCAATGGAGGGGGTTGCCAGGGCCGAGTGAGGTGTCTGGAAACCATGAGCTCGTGTCCCCTCTCCATGAGGGTGTCAGCTCTGTGGCACAGGAAGTACATGCATTTCACGTTCCCTGGACCCTCTTTGGGATCAGACAGGACAGCAGGCCTCCTAGTTCTGCAGGCACTTGATTATTAACAACTTGCAGAGTGGAGTTGCCATGGTATCTTGTCCTCTACAGAAGCAGGGATCATTCTCTCTCCCGTTCGCTTCCCCTCCATCCCCTAGGCACTGCAGTGGTACCTCGAGATACAAGTGCTCTAACATACGAGATTTTTGAGATATGAGCCGTCGAGCGAGCGATTTTTGCTTTGAAATACGAGCAACAGTTGAGATACGAGTCATTGCATGGATCGGCCGGCTGCACGCGACCCACCAGTTTACCGCGACTCGAGCGTCTCATAGTTTCCCACGCCTCAAGGTTATGGGACGAATGAAACTCGTATCTCGAGGTACCACTGTACTGGAAAACCACTGGTCTCCCTCCCAAACCTCCTCTGCCCCCTCCACACACACACACACACACTCCCCTTCTCTCCTGTTATAAGAAACCCAGGAGGACTGCTTACGGGAAACCATAAAATCATTCCACCCCGTCTCACCTTCGCCGCGGTGATAACACAATCAGGTTATCGAGGCAAAGTTTGGGGAACTTCAAAGCGGAGCCGGAGGGAGTGGAGGGACAGGAGCTGGGGAGCTGAGGGCTTATCTGTGGTTTCAGTGTTCTCACCCTTATCAACGCAGAAGGAGGGGACCCCAGGGGACAGCGAGTGGGAATCTAGAGGCCGGGTTGCTTTCGTTTTCCCACCTGTCCTCAGACGGAAGCAAGGAAGGCCCAAAGGAAGGGGAGAGCCAAGTAGAAAGAATGCAGCCCGGGGAATGGAATTCTGGGGGGGGTGAGGGGGTGAGTGTGAAGGGGACAGTTTCTGACCTTCCCTACCCTCACCCACGCTGACCTGGATTGGACACCAGACTCTGGAACCAGAGAACCGGAGAGTCAGGAGGGCTTAGCATCAGCTTCACGGTCATCCCCCAGATGCCCTTGGCCTTGACCCGCCGGGGACCTTCACTGAGGAACTGAGGAATGAAAGATAGCCCATTGAGAACCTCTGCCCTAGACCTCTGCACAGACAGAAGCATCTGTGATGGAAGAGTGAGAATCTACACAGGGCACATTTGTGGGGAGTCCAGAGCAAGCCATTTGTAGGAAGAGGAGGAATCAGAGAGGATCATAATAACTGCAAACCCCGTATGTCACCCACAACGTGCCAGACACAGTTTGATGCCCTTGACATAAATCCTCATTCACTGCATCCTCCCTAACAATTCTCTGAGATAGCTACTAATAAATGCCCATGTTACAGGTGAGGAAATGGAGATACAGAGATTTTAGCGACTGGCAGGTCACAGAGGAGGTCAGAAGTACTGGGATCTGGTCAAAACCGGTTTGGCTCAGTGGAAAGAGCGTCGGCCTGCAGACTGAAAGGTCCCAGGTTCGATTCCGGTCAAGGGCATGTACCTTGGTGGTGGGCACATCCCCAGTAGGGGGGGTGCAGAAGGCAGCTGATCCATGTCTCTCTCTCATCGATGTTTCTAACTCTCTATCCCTCTCCCTTCCTCTCTATAAAAAAATCAATACAATATATTAAAAAAAAATAAAAAGAAGAAGTACTGGGACCTGAACCAAGATTTTCCTGTTCTAACATGTGAGCTTTTAAATACAATGTTCCCTATCCCTCGACTGAGAGAACTTGGGCATCTAGGTGGGAAATGAAGTCATGAACTTGGGTGTGACCTGCAGGAGGATCAGGTTGGAGGGAAAAGCCATGGACTTAGCTATGGAGGGATTGCCCGCCACGTGTGGGGCACCTGGGGGTTTTGCCTGGAAGGTGGGGTAGCATCACAGCTCCAAGCTCAGCACAAAGGGTTGGAGAGTGGACATCAGAGACTGGGCGCAGGGGAGAAGGAGCTGTGTGCAGTGACAAGACCAGAACCCGAAAAGCTTTAGGGTGGTGGTGGTAGGGGAACCCCAACACTGAAAGGCAGATGGAAGCAGAACCAGGAAAAGAGAATGAAAAATCTCCAGCAGCACCGAGCGCGGTGCTCCGGAGAGGAAGGGCGGAGGGAATCAGGGAGGAGGCCAAGGTCACCAGGGACGAGAGCCGTAAAGAACTCCACTCAGATAAGCAATGAAAGGAGCCATTGTTCCTCAGGCTCACGGGTGTGTAATGGCTTCCCCCACCCGAGGAGAGACGTCTTGAGGTCCAGAGCCTCACCCAGCACTGCGCTGTGTGTCTGGTGCGGGGACGGGCGTGCAGAACGCGTGGACCACATACTCGTGGGTTCCTGGTGGCTCAGGAGCGTCTCCTAGTTAAGACGGAGACTTAACGAGGGACAACTTGCCTGCCCCCTTTTGAGGAGGAGACACGGTGTTTGGAGTCTTACACCGTGTGGGGGAGACCGTAACCGCTGGAGGTGGCACTGCTGAGGCAGAGGGCGGGCAGATGGAGCATCCTGGCCCTCTCTTCCTCAGCCATAGGGATACACAGAAAGGCGGCTACTGTGTGCTGAGGACCTACTGTGTGCCTGACTCTGAACTGGATGCTTGACATCTCTAGCTCAAATCCTTACCACCTGGGAATCTGGGCATCAGTATATATATATGTTTACTTATTAAAAAAAATTTTTTTTTTTCTAGATAAAGCGACTGGGTAGAGAGCTTTTGGCCTGGCCCGGGGCCACACGAGTAGGCGGAGCATTGCCAAGGTCAGTTCTCTAAGAGAGATCCATGTCCATCTGACGCCAAAGCCCCGAGATGCAAACATGCCCCTCACTGAGCCCCTCCCCTCCGCCACCACTGCCTCAGTCCAGGTGTCACCGTCCTTTCAGTGGGTTTTCCTCCAGCTGCTTAGCTGCTCTCCACGCTTCTACCAAGCCCCCTTTTCTAGAATCCCTTCTCCAAGCTTCGGTCTTCATCTGCGTGCAGCCTCGCTCACTTCCAAATCCCCTCCGTGGCGCCCTCTTTAGGGCACCAGAGACATGACACGCCATAAGCCCAAACCCTCAGCACTGGTGCTAGCCTGTCATCATCTGACCCCGCCGGCTGGTCCAGGCCCTTCTTGGCGATTGCCTCCCCCTCCCCCTTCTGTCCAGCCAAGCTGACCTACTGTGTGCCTGTGCGGGTACCCTGCTCTCATTCTGCATCTCTGTTCCCCGGGGCTGCAGTATTTGGGGCTGACTCGCACTTGCTTTTAAGACTTGTTCACCCCCTTCTCACAAACATTCCCCACCTTCTCAGACCTTACTAGGTGGGGACCCTCCATTTTTCTCCCCTGAGCCCTTCAGCGCCGGGTATAGATGGGTCGCTCTGCATTCTGCCTGCTGTTTTCTTACTATTTTTACAAAAAATATATTTTATTGATCTTTCACAGAGAGGAAGGGGGAGGGATAGAAAGCTAGAAACATCAATGAGAGAGAGACATCGATCAGCCGCCTCCTGCACGCCCCCAACTGGGGATGTGCCCGCAACCAAAGTACATGCTCTTGACTGGAATCGAACCTGGGACCCTTCAGTCCACAGGCCAATGCTCTATCCACTGAGCCAAACCAGTTTCGGCCTTTTCTTACTTAAAAAAAACACCTTTATTGTTGAAAATATTACACATTTTCCCCTTAAAAAAATTCTCCATTAACCTCTTCTAGCCTGCTCCTGCCCCGCCCCCCCCCAGTGCCCCCACCACCCCGTTGTCTGTGTCCACAGGTTATGCATGTATGTGTCATTGCTTGATCTCTGCTGTTTTCTTCTGCGCCTTGCAGTGGGCTCTGAGGTCGTGGAGGGCAGCGATCACAGATGCTCAGAGCAGAGGGAACCCCTGCTGATTAAATAAGTGACTGGTGTGGAGGCTCAGACTGCACTGAGGTGGGAATGCAGGAGAGGGAGAGAGAGAGAGAGAGAGAGGGAGAGAGAAAGGGAGGGAGGGAGGACAAGGCAAGGGCAGGCAGGCGGTTGGGTTGGCTGGAGTGTAGGTGTCACTGTGGGGAGTTGTCTAATTCCTCTCGCGTTTTTACTTCTTCCCGCTGCTCCGAGAGGCACCGGGATCCCCTGCCTCTGTTTCCAGCAGCGGCAACCCGGCCAGACCCATTGGCAGGAGCCAGAGCCTCGCATGGAGCCGCATCGCCGGAGCCCAGTGTTGTCTTGGCAAGAGGGGGCTGGCGGGGTTCCCCTCCTGTGGGATGTGTGAGCTGCAGAACCGAGTGCCAGATGGAAAGTGCCCTGCCCTCCTGAGCCAGGCCGGAGGGCAAGGTCACCGAGAGTGAGGCCGTCCCTTCGCTATCAAAACAGCGGGCAGGCCCAGGCCTCCAGGCTCAGGCCGCTGAGGGCTGTAAGTCAGCCAGACTCCGGCCGAAAGGGAAGAGGCTGAAAGGACAGGAGCTGGAGGGAAGGGAACTCATTCCCCTCCATCGCTGCTGCCTTCCCTCCTGCCGGCTGAGGGGCCGCCTCTGTGTCAGCGGCAGCAGGAAGCCTTTCCTGAGAGCAGTGTCTGCCGGTGGGATCTTCAGACAGGGAAACACTAAGGGAGAATCTCTGGGGCAACGGGGTCTTCCAATCACACTCCAGGGGCAGCCATGCGATCTTTTCTGCTCAAGGAACAGCCCCTGGGAGGGTAACAATGTGGTGAATGTCCAATGGGTTACAGAGGCCTTCCACGCCCATCATCTGTGTTGATTCTTTTTTTTTTTTCTTAATATATTGTATTGATTTTTTTTATAGAGAAGAAGGGAGAGGGATAGAGAGTTAGAAACATCGACGAGAGAGAAACATCCATCAGCTGCCTCCTGCACGCTCCCCACTGGGGATGTGCCCGCAACCAAGGTACGTGCTCTTGACTGGAATTGAACCTGAGACCGTTCAGTCCACAGGCTGACGCTCTATCCACTGAGCCAAACCGGTTTCGGCCTGAGTTGATTCTTACAACAGCCTGGGGAGGATAATTATTTCCTCTCCCCATTCTATAGAAGAGGACACTGAGGCTGAGACAGAAGGTGATCTGTCATTCCTTCCTTCCTTCCTTCCTTCCTTCCTTCCTTCCTTCCTTCCTTCCTTCCTTCCTTCCTTCCTTCCTTCTCTCATTGCTTATGAAAAACGGACGTCGCATCAGGCACCAGGTTCTCCTCTGGGTCCTTGGAGGTCGCAAGGGCCCAGGCTGCTGTGGTCAGGAGTGGAGACAGGCCAGCAGGGCCGGAAGGAGTGAGCAGAGGGATGGGGCAGTCAGAGATGAGGGCCGGCAAGGGCTAGATCACGTAGGACATGCAGACCTGGTCAGGGCAGTTGGGCATTTTCTAAAGAGGCCATGGGCCAAGGGACACGGCAGGGACAGGGCAAGGATGTGTTGCTTTGGGTGAGCATGGGGGGCATGGGGAGAGCATGGGGAGAACATGGGTGAGCATGGGGAGACCATGCTCCACTAGACCGGCAAGAGTGTACCTTCCAGTTTGGGGAACAGACAGGAAACAAGAGACGGAGCGTGTAAACAGGGCCACGTGCCGTCAAACAAATAAAGCCGTGGACCCGCGCAGAGAGTTCTGGGGAATGGCAGGTGGTGGGGCGGGTGTCCTGTTTCCCATGCAGGGAAAGGATGATGGGGGGAGGCTGGCAGAGGAGATGAAAGCGAAAATGGGGGGGAGACACCTCACAGGGGCTCCCGCCTTCCCCCCACCTGTCCTCTTTGTGCAGAACCTCTCATGGAAACGGACACTGCTCCCGCCTCTCAGAGGACCCCGGGCCCTCGGGGCCAGCTCGGAGCTGGGCAAAGTGCATTGCGGGCCCCGCCCTGGGCGGGCGGGCAGCTGTTCTGGAGAATGAAAACACGGGCGGTTTACAGACGCAGGAAGCTGAGGGTTTTATGGGCGCAGCCACGGAGCGCAAACACGGCCGCGTTCACCTGCACCGCAGAGAGCTTCGAGGAAACGGAGTGGCCTCCAAATATTTGAAGGACGGTCGTGGGGCAGGAGGACAGGGCTCCAGGGAGCGGGAGGGGGGCCAGTGGCGGGAGGTGAGAGCGAGGCAGGCGGTGGCTGGGCAGTGAGAAGGATTTTCTAACCGTGTCCACTGGCCCCGGGTGGGGGGGAGATCACCTTGGGTGATAGAGAGAGAGAGACCCTTCTCACCATCACTAGACAGGTGTGAGGTGGGGTTTAAGGATCCCCTTCCACCCGTTCAATGAGGATTTGTGGGTAGATCCCTTCACTTAACAAATACTTAAGGAAGCATTGTCTAGGCCAGCGGTTCTCAACCTGTGGGTCGCGACCCCTTCGGGGGTCGAAAGACCTTTTCACAGGGGTCGCCTAAGACCATTGGAAAACACCTATTTCCCATGGTCTTAGGAACCAACACACCACTCCTCGGTGTAGCAAAGTGTAGCCATGTAGTTTACTGTTGTCATAGGAAGACTGTTGCCCATGCTACACCACGATTCAAGACAGAATTTCATTTATTTGTAATTAGAAAGAAGTATTTCACAATATATAATTACATATTGTTTTTGTGATTAATCCCTATGCTTTAATGATGTTCCATTTGTAACAATGAAAATACATCCTGCCTATCAGATATTTACATTACAGTTCATAACAGTAGCAAGATTACAGCTATGAAGTAGCAACGGAAATCATTTCATGGTTGGGGGTCACCACCATATGAGGAGCTGTCTTAAAGGGTCTCAGAATTAGGAAGGTTGAGAACCACTGTTCTAGGCGGTGGGCACACGGATATGGGGGTGAAAAAGACACCCAAGATCCCTGCTCTCATGAACTTTCCATGCCAGTCAAGAAGGAAGTTTCCATGCCAGTCAAGAAGGAAGCGAACAAGCAGTTAAAGAGATAATTGCAGTTAAGGTTGGGTGTCAGCAACACAATAACAAAAAGGGAGGTGTCAGAACAACTGTGTGTGTCTATGCACGTGTGTGCTTGTGTGTGTTGAGTGGATTGCACTTCATATTTTGTGGTCAGAGAAGGCGTGGCTGAGGAGATCGCTTTAAGGAAGTCCTGGGTGAGCGGAAGGACCAGCAGAGGCAAGGGCCCAGGCTGTTGTGGTCAGGAGTGGAGACAGCCAGCGGGGCTGCAAGGAGTGAGCAGAGGGATGGGGTGGTAGATGAGGGCCGGCAGGGGCCAGATCACATAGGACAGCGGTTCTCAACCTGTGGGTCATGACCCTTTTGGGGGTCGAACAACACTTTCACAGGGGTCGCCTAAGACCATTGGAAAACACAGATACCATTCATAACAGTTGCAAAATTACAGTTATGAAGTAGCAACAGAAATAATTTTATGGTTGGGGGTCACCACAACATGAGGAACTGTATTAAAGGGTCGAGGCATTAGGAAGGTTGAGAACCACTGACGTAGGACATTGCAGACCTGCTCAGGGCAGTTGGGCATTTTCTAAAGAGGGCCATGGGACAGGGGACATAGCAGCGATGTGTTGCTTTGGGTGAGAGGTTGGGCCAGCTGAGTGACTATCAGAACCCCCTGGTGGTTCACCAGAACCCCCTGGAGACCCCGAGTTGGGATCCGGTGGATTTAGTGAGCTCCGAGACTCCTTTCCTGGTGAATACTGAAGTCACTGACCGAGCTTGCCCCGGGACCACACAATTCGCTCAGGACCGAGGCGGACGGCACGGCCCAGAGGCAGTTTGCTGACCTGTTATCTACACACCAACCAGTTCATTGGTGTGGGTGCATCCTAAATAAGTGATATTCAATTCGACAATTACTTGGTGAATTGTCTTCTGTGTGGCGGGCACAGAGGGGTGGGACGCTGTGTCTGGCACAGAGCAGGTGCTGCATAAATATTTACGAATAAGCAAACGGATGAACGTGCCAGATGTTCCGCTGGGCACTGGCAGAAAAGATGGGTAAAAGACATAAAGAAGATGCCCTAACTGGTTTGGCTCAGTGGACAGAGCGTTGGCCTGGGGACTGAAGGGTCCCAGGTTCGATTCTGGTCAAGAACATGTACCTTGGTTGCGGGGCACATTCCCAGGAGTGGGTGTGCAGGAGGCAGCTGATGGATGTTTCTAACTCTCTATCCCTCTCCCTTCCTCTTTGTAAAAAAATCAAATCTTTGTATTAAAAAGTAAAGTTGACACTGCTTTTACTCTCTTGCTGCTCTAGGATTATCTGCAAATTGCTATGAGAAACACAAAGCAATGGCAAGTGTGAAGAAAAGGGCTTTGTGGATGTGCATGGGATGGCAGAATGCAAGAGACCGCACTGGGACTATCCTGAGAGGGAATTCTCTGCTCCCAGGCCTGGTGGGTCCTGAGGGAGAAAAACCAGGATGATCAGGAGGAGTGGGGGCCCAGGAGCTCCCCAAGGAGACCAGGCAGCTCGGAGCCAGAGCCTCCTGGTCCCCTGCTGTGAGAGGAAAACAGGATTTTGCCAAGGAGCTGCCAGAACCTTCCCAGCGACCAGCTTTGGTCACCTGTCATGGAGCCAGATCTCTGTGTGCTTGGCCTGTGTGAACCCAGTCAAGTGACCAGAAGTGGCTCGGAGCCACGACCCAATCAGCCCCACCGTTTGCCCCACCTTGTTTTATCATCAGGAGTGGATTTCTGGAATTGCCCCTAATCTAGGAAATGCGCGTTAAAGCATCGAAGCTCTACGATTAACCCTTCCCAGGGTCCAGGAGACACATAAAAGGTTATTGTTTTGGTGTCTGGAAGTCAATTCAATCACAAGGATCCAGAACTTCAGAGAGGTGAAGAGATCTACCCAAGAACATACAGCTGATAAGTGGAAAGATTCAATCCCAAGCCTGTTCCCACACCAGACTTTTCTCAATGTATCGCAGCGGTTCTCAACCTGGGGGTCGAACGACCCTTTCACAGGGGTCGCCTAAGACCATTGGGAAATGCAGATATTTACATCACGATGCATCACAGTAGCAAAATTTCATGGTTGGGGGTCATCACCACATGAGGAGCTGTATGCAAGTTTGAGAACCACTGATGTCTCGCTTTCTGGTCCAGGACTATCCAGTAAACACAGCTCTAATCTTTCTTTTTTTAAAAAAAAAAATTTTTTTTTTTTATTGATTTCAGAAAGGAAGGGAGAGAGAGATAGAAATAGAAACATCAATGATGAGAGAGTATCATTGATTGACTGCCTCCTGCATGACCCCCACTGAGGATAGAGCCTGCAACCAGGGCATGTGCTCTGACTGGGAATCGAACCATGACCTCCTGCTTCCTAGGTCAACGCTCAACGACTGAGCCACACTGGTCGGGCAAACACAGGTCTTTTCTTATAATGTCTGCACAGGGCATTGAGCCCCATGCATGATCGTGGGGCCCTCAAGTGCTTAGGGATGGGGCAGCGCCACTCTTGAGTGCAAAATACCAAGAGATCCTTATTGGATTGATTTGGGCCTGCAGCCTGGGTCTTAGATTTTTAGATGCTCCCTAGTTAAGGATGGGGTGTGTGCTGGTCTTTCTGCTACAAGAGCACCAGGATGAAAGCAGGAGGGTGAATGGAAGGAATCGGGCAGAGGAAGCTGTGGTCTGCAGAGGGCCAGCTCTGTAAAAGCATCAGAAAAGCTTAGGATGGGGTCCGAGGGATGAGAGCAGATAGGGATCCCAGGTTGGCTTCAGCATAGTGGGTGGGACCCCCAAATGGGGAGGCTTTCCATGGTTGATGGTGATCTGGGAGCAGAGCTGAAAAGCCCAGCAGGAGTGGGGGTTGAGGTAATGGGGACACCAGGAGCAGCCAGCTTCCTCATGGAGAAGGTGGGGAGTTGTGGCCTTAAAGGCACCCCAGTGTGTTGGAGATTTCAACTGGATGCTGAGTTACTGCCCTAGAGCAGCGGTTCTCAACCTGTGGGTCGAGACCCCTTTTGGGGGGTCGAACGACCCTTTCACAGGGGTCGCCTAAGACATCCTGCATATCAGATATTTACATTACGATTCATTAACGGTAGCAAGATGACAGTTATGAAGTAGCAACGAAAATAATTTTATGGTTGGGGGTCATTACAACACGAGGAACTGTGTTAAAGGGTCGCGGCAGTAGGAAGATTGAGAACTACTGCCCTAGAGAGACACTGAGATATGGCCAGGTAACAATAACAGTGCCAACGATGGCCACCATGACGATCATGATGCTCATGGAACTTCTGACCTTCAGTGCCCCAAGCACGTGGCCTGGATTTTCTCCCACAATGGGTAGAACGGCAGCGCCATAAAGGGTACGTTCACGGTGTAATTCTCAGGACCCGGGAATGTGACCTTATTTGGAAAAAGGGTCTTTGCAGGTATCATCCAGGAAAGGATCTCCAGATGAGATCATCATCCTGCACTAACCATCTGGGTCTTAAATCCAATGACAAATGTGCTCCTAAGAGAAACGCAGAAGGAGATTAGAGGCAGAGAGAGGACGACGAGATGGAGGCACAGGTTGGAAGGAGGCAGCCACAGGGAGGAGCTCCTGGAGGCAGCAGAAACGGAGGGAGCACGGCCCTGCTAACACCTTGATTCCAGACTTCTGGTCTCCAGATCTCGAGGAAACAAAGTTCTATTGTTCTAGGCCACTGGGTGGGGGACATTTTGTTGTGGTAGCCCTAGGAAATGAACTCTTTATAGCCCTGAGGTTGGCACTATTATCATTTCCATTTCATTGATGAGGACACTGAGGCTCAGAGATTTTGACTATTTTTTTCACCGAGATTGCAATTGGTGGGCACAAGATGCACCCCCAAGAAATGTGGCTGGAGCTTAGGAGCACGTGACACAGCCCAGCAGCTCCACAGGGGAGGTTCATGGCTCTGAACTCTCGCTAGATGCCTCCCAGTCACGGTCACTGATGTTCTTACTGCTTCCTGCTCGGCCGTGCCTCTGGGCTTTTGTCTGGTTTTATGCTGGGAACACTCTCTCCCTCCTGCTCACCCCAGGAGGTCCCTTCCATGTGGAGAGAGTCCTCTGTCCCTCCTTCTTGTTCCCGAAGCTGTGAAGACCTCTCACTCTGTGGCCTCCCAAGAGGATCTTGGGTAAAACTCAATGAAAACCCACTTCATCTTGTACCGCGATTACTTATTTATAGGCCGCGTCTGATGGTAGATGGAGCTTCCAGAAGGCAGAGCCTGCTTTCCATTGCTCCTCTTCATTCATCTGGCAATCCATCCTTGATGAATGAATGAGTGAATGAGTCAATAGAAGGGCCAGCCGAGAGATTCCCCTGCGGGTCATGCAGGGCACCTTCGTCTGAGGAGAGGGCACAGGCTGGCAGCCGACACGCTCAGCCTTCTTCACCCCTCAGACAATCGCCTGTGATGACTTTACTGTCCCTCCAAATCATGTCTGCAAACGAGGCAGCGCAGGATTGTCACGGCGTGGCAAGAAGACGTGGGCTGGAGGCAGAAGAACCGGGGTTACCTCACTCCTCAGAGCCTGGGTGTCATGATGCACAACACAGGGACAATGCCCGCTGTCTTCCTCCTTCAGCCAACAGTGAGTGGGTGCTGGGACCCTAACCTTGTCCTTCAGGGGCTCCTGCTTCTTGGAGCGAGCTCCCGGGATTGTGGTGAGATGAACGACAGCCATGAAAATGGTGCCAACAACCCCTTCTTGGCGCTGCTGATGAGCACCTTCATGAATGATCCCAGAAGACCCACAGGCATCGCCAATAGTCCCATTTTACAGATGAGGACATGGAGGCCCAGAGAGAGAGAGAGAGAGAGAGAGAGAGAGAGAGAGAGAGAGAGAGAGAGAGAGAAAGGCTGGGTCACTCGATGAGGCGGTTGGCACCTAAGTCCGGCATGCATCCCCCCGGCCAGGGTTGCTCACAACCCTATGCCTTCTCCTGCCTGTGCCCTGGGAGTCCTGGGTGTCAGCACCTCTGCTGTCTTTTGCGTGGAACAAGGTCAGATGTCAGCTCCCCTGAACTGAGCCAGGGCCATTCAACTCTAGGGGTTGAGAGTTGACCTGACTGACAAGATCCAACGCCTGGGTTCTTAGCCAAGCTTTTACCTTTAAAGCCTTAAACCTCTGGTGCCCGTGTTGTGTGTGTGTGTGTGTGTGTGTGTGTGTGTGTGTGTGTGTTGTTTTTTCCTCCCGTCTCAGTATGTCCTTGTCCTGCAGGAGGTGGCTGAGCCGAATTGCCTAATATGGTTTGGCAGACCCTCCCGGTCCAGTGTGTCTGCGTTTGGAGAGGGGAGCATCTCCCCCCGCTGCTGGCTTCTAGCGAAATGGAAATGACT
>PVJN01016933.1:0-41497 GCA_004026805.1 Lasiurus borealis | reverse complement strand
TGTTCAAGAGGTGCCCTCGGCATTAGGGCTTAATTCTAGCAAAGGCTCAACCTTCCAAACTGATGCTGTCATCTGTACTCCTGCTGTCACCTCATTGCTGCCCAGAGGACAGTATGTACATATGGCCCTGCCTTCTACCCTAGAGATAAATATCACCACGTTCACAGTGTATCTCTGTTATAATTCTAATTTCTGAAACTCAAATCACGAAGAAAGGTTAAATTCACAATAGCTGACATCCCCAGAAATGACAGAGGTTTAGAAAAAGTAACTTGAGTTTCTCACAGTGACTCATGTGCAGACACAGTCTCGGGTGAGTGTTGCTAAGTCCTGGGAGCAGGGCTGCTGTGGATGGGGCTGCATGGGGAATTCCTCAAACCAGCCTTTATGTGGGCCACACATTTCAGCTTTCATCCCTGGATGCAGGGAGACACTCAGATGTGCTCCTGTCTGGTTTGATAAAGCAGGCGACAACTGAGGAATAAACTTCTGGATTCTTCGCTACCTGGGTAAACCAAAGGGAGAGCATGGCAGCTTTGTGCGTACGGCTGTGCAGCTGTGACCCTGACAGGAGAGGCCTCTCTCTCTGCAGAGGAGAAAGATATGGTTCAGCAGGGCACCTGCCAAGATGCGGCTGCAGTGAGTGGTGCGGCCAGGGTTCAAGCTGTAGGTTGGCCTGACTCTAAGGTCACATGTAGAATCTGTCACATAGGGCCTTTGACCCAATGAGACCAATACCAGTCATGGGGGCAGTGGAAGAGGAGAACCTAGTGCTCCCCAATGTTGGGGGCACTGTGATGGGTAAGCCCTGCGTTATCTCACACCAACCTTGACAGGTTCGCACTGTTATCATCTTTTTGCAGCTGAACAAACAACTAAAGCTCATAGAGGTAAAATGATGTGCCTCAGGCCTGAATTCAAACCTAGGCCCTGCTTTCGCTGCTAACCCTCTCTGCCTGCTCCCTTCCCAACTTCCTGCAACAGGACCTGCCTCTGGCTCCACCATCTACTGAAAAGTATAGGGTTGAGACCAAATCTTTCCTTGTCATATCCTCTTGATTGCTAGGTGAAATCTGAGGTTGCATCTTGAATTCCTCCTCCAATTTGCTTCTACACTTTCCTTCTCTGGTGCTTGACTTACATTTCTCATCCTGCTGCTGGTTCCTCCTGTTCGTCCTATTCCTAAATTTAGCTACCTCAATAAACAGCCTTTGGCCCTTTGTCACATCTGTCCTATCCAGAAAGGCAACCGCCTCACTTTTAATTTGGCTACCCCACCTCTGCTGGAGCCAGCTCAGGCTCCTCTATGACCTTACATCCACACAGGCCAAAGCCCTCCAACTCTGTATGCTTTTCATTCATTTACATCCACTCCAAATGCCCCTAGACTCCCTCTTTCAGAAACTAGCTGACCCATGTTTCAAGGCAATGGAGTACTAGTTCAAAGTACAAACCCTGGGCCATGCTGCCTGGGTTTGAATCTTGGCTCTGATAATTAGTAGCTGTGGGACTTGGAAGCAAAATCTGAGCCTCAGTTTCCCCATCTATAAAGAGGAGATAATAATAGTATCTATCATACAAGGCTGTAGTAAGGATGGCATTAATGTCTAGAAAGGGTTTAGATCTCTGCTTAGTGTTTAACAAGAACTAGGCAAGAACTTCCTGTTACTATCTTCATCCGAGACAGTGCTTAACCCAGGGATTCCTAACAGGGGGGCCTTGGCTGGGTTTCTCCCACTTCACTTCCTGAGGTTATATCTAACCCTTGTGAACAGAGGCATTTCTATGGAGGGAGAGGGCACAGCTTTCAAATAGGGTCCATGACATAAAAACTGTTAGTACATAAACATCATTTTACAGGCACTGAGAAAATAAGTAATCTGCTACTAGTGGCATACATAGGTCAACTAGCTCTAAGTGAAGGGCACAAATGTTTTTCAAGCAGGAGGCACATGTTATTAAGTCACTACTTCATGACAATGGAGCAATCAGACCTCTACAAGAAACTTTCAAAATGCTCAATTAGCCCGGTTGATGTGGCTCAGTGGTTGCGCATCAATCATTGAACCAGGAAGTAATCAATTCCCAGTCAGGGTACATGTCTGGGTTGCAGGCTCGATCCCCAGTGGGGGGTGTGCAGGAAGCAGCCGATCAATGACTATCTCTCATCATTGATATTTCTCTCTCTCTCCCCCTCTTTCCTCTTCTCTGAAATCAATAAAAATATATATTTTTTAAAATGTCCAATTAACTAATGAGCTAGACACCAATAGAAGCAATTTAGTCAGTGATATTTCTGAAGAAATATTATTCATAAAGTTGCAGAACAAAGATCACCAAACCTAAGCAGAAAGGAGCCTCCGAGATTACAAGACCCAGCCTCCAGTGCTCCCCCTCCAGGGTCCCAAGGTCACTGATAAGTAAGTGAACAGCTGCATTAGGAGTGATACACAGGCTTCCAGCCCCAAACCAAACCCACTGATAAGGCCACTGAACAATGTAATTCAAGACACTCTGTCATCAAAAGATCCAAAACAGAGTATCTTTTTCTTAAAAAGAAAGAAAAAGAACCACCACAAAACATTAAAAAGAGAAAAAAAAAACAACTTTGGAAATTAGTTATCCTAGAAGGTCCAAGGGGTAACAAGAAAGCAAATTTGAGAGTCCGTGATCTCTGTGCTCTTTGTTGAGCAACAGAATCAAATATTTGTTTCCTTCCCATAATATAACCATTAACTTTCGTTAAACTACAATTCTCATTCTATTCACATAAAAGGTCACTGCAGCAGAGGAAGCACGTATTTTAAGTACATTCTAGCTTGTCATTGCCAGCACCTATGCCTACCCTGACCCGGCCAGGATTTCAGGGGGTCATCTCCATCTTTTTGTGGAGAGGCTGCGAGGCTCACTCAGGATCCCACATGCAGGACCAGAGGTTCAATCCTGGCCTTGTGACTCTAAAACCAACCTCACCAGTTATCGCTTCCCCAAAGTGCTAAGTGCCTCCTCTAGATTTCTGACATGCTAAACATGTTTAAAACTTCCCAGGCATATGGGTCACAGAATTCTGGCGCACACCAATGCAATGCGATTCTCACCTCAAGCATGCTCCCTGTCTGCCAAAACCTGCTCTTCTGTGGACAGGTTCCCCCTCCTTTGACCTTGTTGTGTGGTGTCCACCCCTTCTCCCTCCAACAGGCCAAGAGAGTACCATAGACTTTATATGTCTCCCTCCAGTCAAACAAAGGGCCCATGTGCAATGACAATTCCAAAATACAATACTGCTACTATAAAGTAAAAAACATTACATTTTTTTTTTACTTTAGACAGTGCCATGGTAGGGGAGAGGGCCTGTACCTCATATGCCCAAAAACAATGGTGGTTACAGCTGTGCCCCAAAGTGTGCTGAGCCCACTGTGTCAACAATGCCCACCAGGGGACACCAAGAGCTACAGCAATAAAGCTAAGCACCAACCAGCGGTCTAAGGCCTCCTTTTGCAGGAAGGGGTGGGGGAGGAGTTGGAAGCAGGTGCCCGCCTATATTAGAGGCATCACAGCACTGGAAGCAGGTGCCCGCCTATGTTAGAGGCACCACAGCAGGATGTGAGATGCAGGAGAAACCCAGAGTCAGACCATGGACCTAGGGAGCCATGCAAGAGAGAAGTGAAGTGGCTTCCCTGGTCAACCTGCTGTGGATGGTCGAGGGGGCTCAGAGAAAGGAAGTAAGGGGTATGACCATATGGCACATACCTATGGTAGTGGTCAAGTCACATTTACGGAATCACTGGCACCTCAAAACAACACTTTTCTAAAGGAATTTGCTGTGTGTCACCGTGCAACACTCAGAATATGAGCACAGTATCTAGAGTTTGAAACTACTCAATTAAAATGAATACTTACCACAGCTATTACAGGAATGAGTACACCCAAGTTCCCTGCGCTGCTAGAAGCCTAGAAGAGGACAGAATTAAGTCAATGATAAGCATGTGTTTATTAAATAAATGAAAAGACACAGTGTTGTATAAAGTTGGAATTCCTTAATATAAAAGAAGTGATGAGAGGTATACACATAGAGTGAGATGTATAAAAATGCTCATCCAGCATAATTTTAATAGTGAAACAACTTAAATATCAAACAATAGAATGATTACATAAACCATGGCACCTCTGTATAATTAAATACATGAAAAAGGACAACTTCCTGAAAAATATTTAATTATCTTAGAAAGTGTCCCAAAAATGTTAAATGCAAAAAAATCAGGATATAAGAGTATACTATGAATAGGTAGTAAACTGAATTATGTAAAATAAATATATTTGCATAACAAATCTGTCAAAATGTTAACAATGATTATATCTGAGTAGAGGAATTTTAAGTACTTTTTGCTTTATTACTTACAAATTTCTGTATCTTTTCTATAGTAAATATATATTCTTTCCAGGTTAGGAAAAATTTAGGGTTTACTTAAAAATAACTAAATAGCCCTAGTGGGATAGAGCATTGGCCTGTGAACTGAAAGGTCCCAGGTTCAATTCCAATCAAAGGCATATGCCTGGGTTGTGGGCTTGATCCCCAGTTGGGGGCTTGCAGGAGGCAGCAGATCAACGATTCTCTCTCATTTTTTATGTTTTTTCCTCTCTCTCTCCTCTCTGCAATCAGTAAAAAAAAAAAAATTAAAGGGAAGATCCCTGACCAGACACATAAATGTGGCTAAACTATTATACACACTGATTAGCCAAAGTTAAGGAAGCACATGCCCAACCACATTCAGTTTCTTTTCTATATTTACAAAAACATGCATGTGAGGCACTCTTCCAAGTCTTCACACAAATCAACTGTAGCAGTAGCTTATAAACTCTTGCCTATTCACACTGCATGATCAGTAAATAGAAACTATTCGCAAAGAAGAGAATTCACAGGTTGGCACCCGGGAATCCCTACATTGCCCTGGGTACAACATCCAGCCCCAGCCCATGAGGGCAGGCAGAGGGGAGCAGCCGACAGGTCTCAGGGGGTGTCCTTCCTGGCACTGAGGTCTGATTCCCTAGGAAGAGGAGGAGAATAGCTCCTGACACACCCTCAGGCAGGTTACAGCCTTTGCTCTCAGTGTTGGGCTACTCGGCCTCATTCGAATAGCCCTCAACCTGATGCCAAAGGCCTTGCTTGACATGGCGGATGCCCTATCTGCTATGCATTAGGATGGGCCTAGCTGTGCACCATCCTGGGAGACTTTAGATCACTGGCAGGAGTCTGGCAGAGCAAGGCTGAATCAGAGTAAAGGGTCTTAGGACTCCTTTTTGCACAAGCTACTCCCTCTCAGCCAAGATTTTCACATGGAGGGTTCCTTCTCATTCAGTTTCCAACCTCGCTGTCACGTCCTCAGAGAGATCTTCATCCTCCCCATGCTGCCCCTTTTGTTTTCATCATCTTCTCCCACTAAGCCCACAGGAGCAGGCACCTTGTCTGTTTACTTCCATAACCCGGACACCCAGAACAAGGTTTGGGAAACTGCACTGTGGCCAAATCTGACCTACCAGCTGTTCTTGGAAATACGTTTTATGGGAGCACCCCTGTTCGTTTACTTAATGGCTTCGGCTGCTGTTATCCGACTATGGCAGAGCTGAGTAGTTTCAACAGAGACCATACAGCCCACAAAACCTAACACACATACAATCTGGCATTTTACAGAAAAAGTGGGCTGACCTCTGCCCTAGGCACATAGTAGGTGAGTGGTAATTGTCTAGAGAAGAGAAAGGAGAGGGGAAGGGGTCAGAGGAGATAAAAGAGGAAGAAGGGGTAAAGGGATTGGCATCCACATGAACTGTCAAAGGAGAGGTGATGGGGTAAGAGGCTTAACCTGCCTCAGCCTCTCCATTCTGTCTCTTTGGGGGTTGGAGATCTGACATTTTACTGTCCCCATAGACATATCTCCCTTGGACAGCCTGTGATTACGCCAAATCTGGCCCTTCTCATACAGCCTCTGCCCTCTGGCTTCTTGCACTTTTCCAGAGGTGCAAGAAGGGAGATGGGGTTGGGGTGATAAGTCACCTTATCACTCTGGACTGGGGGACACAGCTGCCCTGAGCTGGATGCTGTCCAACAAGGAAGCTACCCTCTTCCCTCAGAGCAAGAACCTCGCCCTCTTTGTTCTTGCACTGCATCAGCTGTGTTTAAGTCTTAATACAGAAAGCAGCATATTTCAACCAAGATGGAGCCTGAAGATTCAGCCTTGGACAGCGGGGCAACACGATGGCCACCCTGCTCCCTACCTTCAGGGCGGGCCCCTTCTCGCTGGCCCTCTCGCTGGCACGCTTTCCCTCCAGCCCCAGCTGCACAAACAGCTCCAGCAGGTTCATGAGCAGCTCATCCACAAGGTGCTCGTCCTGGATGTTGGCCGCGATGTTAGCCAGGGCGTTGATTACCGCCAGGGAGCAGTGCCTGAAGACAGGGAGAGAAATGACAGCCACCATCAGGCAGGGACCCCCTTCCCCCCGCCACCTCAGCCTGGTGCCTATGAAGAAAGAAGCCCTCCAGAGGAGATGCACACACCAACTTTGTGAGCAATGGCCCCTGAAGGGAAGTCAGTTGCTGCAGAAATGACTGTGACCTCTTTCCTGACATGTATTAAGGGTTTCAGGGATCTGCTGAGGACTCGGGAAGGTCTCAGAACAATTCCCTCTGAGTGTCAAGGGCCTACTACATAAATAAAAATTAAAGTTCTTCCAGATATTTCCTGGACGACCCTATTTTCCCTCTCAAATTATAAAGAGCCTTAATTCGTCACTATTACCCCTAAAACTTTTACCTGATGATCAGCTTCTTCCCAAAACTGCCTCTGCCCTGGGGTTGATGTTAGTATTGGTTCACATCAGATACTCAGGAAGTGCTAGTGGTCCTGGGACAACCTGGCACAGAATCACACATGCCCGCCCACATAACTCCAGATACTAAGCTGGCTGCCCTCTCAACCAGAGGCTGTGAACCAGCCAGGCTTGCCAGGCTCTGTGGCACTGGGGGCAGCCAGACCCTGCCATTTCTATGCCGTGTGACCCGAGGTGAGTAGCTAACATCTTTGGACCTCAGTATCTTCCTGAGTAAAGCAAGGATAATTCCCTCCTCCCAGAGTACATGAAGCACTGAGCACACCGCCTGGCCCCCATAATCTCAGAGGAAACAGCAGCCATGATAAAGGCACCCACATCACTAATATGAAAATTCCTAATAGATGAGGACAACAAATAGCAGTAAACGCTTCCACTGATGAGGAAGAGAACAAGTCGCTTTTGGTGGCAATTTCAGAAAAGGCTCTATGGAAGAAGAGGAAACTTGAGCCAGAAGTTGAAAAGGTGGTAGGCGTGGGAGCACATAAGGGCCAAGAGCAGCAAGACAGACGTGAGAGTCAGACAAAAACAGAGCAAAGACGGGGTGGGTAAGGTTTGAGGAGCAAGGAGGTACAGGAGTCACTTTCAGAGCAAGGAGGCAATGTGGGAAAGAGGTGTTTTGGTCTGTGAGTCAGTTTCATTGCAGAATCAGGACAGATAGATTTAGAAGGAAGGGGAGGTGAGATGGCTGCCTCCCCAACCCACTACACAGACTGTTCTCCTAGCCTGGGCCTGTGATGGTGGCAGTAAGAAGACAAAGAAATAAAATAATGCCCAGAGCTGGCATTTACTGAGAGTTTTCACATATACAATCTCAACTACCCACACAACTGCAGACATTTCATGAATGAGGGAGCTGAGGCACACAGCCACACTCCTGCCCGCTAAGTTGGTTGGGAGAACAGAAATGCCAACTAAGGGGCAATATCTCTTCCTCCCTGCCCCAACCTTCTGTCTTCCTGACTTAACTTCCTTCTTCCCCTCTCTTTTCTTGACCTGAAAAACTTTTGTGAGATCCTCCAAACATGGAAAAGCATGCCTCCACCCTTAAGACATTCCCAGTAAGAGCACTGGACAAAAAAACATTTCTCAGTCTTCCAGGGAAAACTGGCCAGACTTTACACAAATTACAACATTCAACGATATAAAATGCCATTCCCTTCGACCCTCCAAATTGTACCTCTTTGAATCTATCCTGTGGAAAGCATCAGAGATGCTCACAGATATGTAGCTACTATGGTATTCAATGCAGCACTTACCAGCAGAAAAACTGGAAAACTATCTAATATCCATGCTAGGGACTGGTTAGATAAATCAGTGCTGCTATATGAGGCGGTACTACACAGCCATTAAAGACAACATGCAGCCGAAACCGGTTTGGCTCAGTGGATAGAGTGTGGGCCTAAGGACTGAAAGGTCCCAGGTTCGATTCCAGTCAAGGGCATGTACCTTGGTTGTGGGCACATCCCCAGTAGGGGGCGTGCAGGAGGTAGCTGATCAATGTCTCTCATCAATGTTTCTAATTCTCTATCCCTCTCCCTTTCTCTCTGTAAAAAATCAATAAAATATATTTTTTAAAAAAGACAACATGCAGAGGAATGCTTATGACATGACTGATGTGTTGCTACATTAAAGAAAAACAGGTCACCCTGGTGGGCAATTTGAGCTGCCTGGAGTGGGGGAAGGCAATAAGCACTGACTCACTCAGCTCCAGGCGGTGGGCATATGGGGTTCTCATTTCTCACTTTGTGTATACACTAATCTGTAGCATATTTTTTTCAGTAGGAAAAAAAAGGTTATTTAAAAGACAAATCTCCAAATCTCACATTTTTAAAAGGAGTTAAGTACTGTCATGATCTAAAGCAACAAGGAAGTCTAAAGAATTACCTATAGCCATGGTCCTTGTAATCTTTAGTGGCCGAGTACACGACAGAACTGGCCTTCACACTGATCTGCTGGAAGAGATTCCACACTTCCTGATAAATGTATTGCTGGAAGAGAGCAAGGGACACAATTGTTATGACTAATCCCTGAAAGCCGCTCCTAGGAACACAGAAAAGGCTCCTCTATTGTCATTCAGAGGGAAAGCTCCTGAATCATGGAACATAAAGCCTTCATTCCCAAAACTTTTAGCAAATGTCAAATTAAAAACTAAAAAGGAAACAGCTTCAATTTAAATCCTGTAATTAACATCAATAAGAAATTAATCTAAACTTCTGTTTTCCCCAGCATTTATGAAACCATTACACTAGTCTCTTCTTTTTTATTTTATTACTTATTATTATCATCACTAGAGGCCCGGTTGCACAAATCCGTGCACATTGAAAGGAAATTAATTAGAATAAGTATTTTAATATCACTATTCTCCCTTTCTCTATAATAGAAGTGTCAACCAAATTCATGACCGACAAGGACAGATTGAAACATGTGTGCGATTGGCACCATCAAGAGCTTTATATGTATTGTGCATGTACAAGTCAACTTAGCCTTTTATAGATATAGAGTAAACATGATAAATTAGACCTACTTTCTGAGTTAGCTAAACTTTTTCCAGCCCAGTAAAGCACCCAAACTTCTCTTTCAGGTAATTGTCATCAACACAGCAGTAAATATCAACACAAAGCAGATTATTATTGTAGATCATGCAGGGAGAACAAAGAGTAAAATATTTAACTGCAGCAATGTTTGACTATGTTCTGCGCAGTGAGAAAACTTGAAGTCATTTTCAAGGTTCACCTTTTCTTACTTTTTAATCGGGTCAAGTTTCTAAGCTTTCTAAATCTCCGTTTTCAGGCTAATGAAAAGAAAATAGGATTCCACCAAGTCTCCTATCTATTTACTCCATGACTTCTGTGAGGATCAAATGAGATGAGGCATGGGAAAACGCTTCACAGACATTTGGTTAAAGTGTGAAATGTTTGCACCTGGCTATAAAGCAAGTTGTGTTCCTGGGCTGAAGAAACTGCAAGACTAATCATCTCTAAGGAGAGGAAGCTGGGCATTGCTACATGACATCATTACCCAGCACCCACAGCCACCGTTTCTGGGCTGAGCTGTGGTCCTCATTTTGCGCCATGGGATCTCGGCAGCTTCGGCTGTGATTTGGTGGGCTGTCGCTTTGGGGTAGTGGCAAGGCCTGTGTCCCACTTGGGGGAAGCTGAGCATTGGCTTTGTGAGTGCTAGGTCTGTGGTACCAGTTCTCTTTAATGGCCAGTGCACCTGTATTGAGCGTCTGCCTCTGGTAGTCAGTGCATGTCATAGTGACAGGTCATATAGGATAGCATGTTAGAATTTTATATATATAGATTTTTTATCCTTACTCAAGGATATTTTTCCATTGATTTTTAGAGAGAGGGAAATATCGATGTGAGAGAAACACATTGATTGGTTGCCTCCTTTACATGCCCAGACCAGGGCCTGGACCTGGAAGGAGCCTGCAAACGGGGTATGTGCCCTTAACTGGAATCAAACCTGGACCTTTCAGTCCACAGGCTATCACTCTATCCACTGAGCCAAACCGGCTAGGGCTGTTCTCGTCTTTAAAAAAAAAACACCATCACTATTCAGTGTTAAGACAGTTGTGAGTATTTACCTCATCTGCAGGGTAAATTTAATCTGTATTTTTTACATTCCTGATAGTCAAAGGAGTTAATGAAGCTTTCTCAGGGTTAGTGAGTGGTTGGGGGCTTCCTTACATTTCCGGTGATAACCAGGCAGCCCAGCTGGTCGATGATAAGCACATCAAGGGGGGAGGGAGGCTGGCAGAATTTCTGCTGCAAGATCTGCAGAATTGGCTCCATGACTTTTGGGGTGTCCCTCAGGGCCACTGCGATGTGTCCCAAGGCCCGAATGGTGTGGTCGGGAATCAAGTGAGCGTCCCTATGGGAGAAAAGAATAGAAGCGCCTTGGAAACAGTCCTCACCACACAACAGTGAAATAAAACCTGGAACTGAATGTGGATGTCAGCATCATCACAGTCTTTCAGATGAAGCATTCATCTGAAAATGACAGCCTGGGATCCTTAACCACCAGCAGAAACACAAAGTCCTGGGTACCAGTGGGAAGACAGATATTTCTCTGACCCCAAATACTGGTCCAGAACAGACATCACAAGGTGGGTTTCTTCTGAAATCGTGGAACAAAATGAACGATCCGTGTTGTGCAAGCAGCACAGAAGTGCACAATGCCAGCTACCCGCTTGTGCCCCAAGAGAATAACTGGCAGCCCTCTGAGATGGGACGTACTTGTCACTCTCCTGAGAGATGTAGAGCCGGTTGGAGAGGCTGGCCAGGAAGGCCTCCACGATCACTGCATCCACCGTCAAGCCAGCTTTCAGGCACCTGAACAGCAAGGAAACCACCACAGCATTAGGCATCACAACTACTAGATAAACGTTTTCACTTTTCCTTTCTCAGGTTTACAAAGTTTAAAAAATTGCTCTGAACAATCCCCCCCCTAACCCCGAAATCTAAATGAAAGTCATTACATAGAATGAATTCAAAGACCTGATGCAGATTTTGCCCACTTTAAAAAAATATCTCAATCGGAAACAGTACCTTCATTATTTTTCCCAGAACAATTTCCTTCACAATGTCATATTCACCCTAATTCCTGTACTGTTTCCTCACAAAAGTCATTGTAACTGATTCAAAAGACAGATGGTACTGCCCTAGCTGGTGTGGCTCAGTTGGTTGAAATGTTATTCCATACACCAAAAGGTCGAGGGTTCGATTCCTGTTCAGGACACGTACCCAGGTTGCAGAATCAATTCTGGTTGGGGTGTGGTCAGGGTACATATGTGAGGCAACCAATCAATGTTTCTCACATCAATGTTTCTCTCTCTTTCTCTCCCTCTCCCTTCCTCCCTAAAATTCAGTAAAAATATATCCTCAGGTGAGATATAAAATTTTTTTAAAAGACAGATGGGCTGAGACTGGTTTGGCTCAGTGGATAGAGCATTGGCCTGCGGACTGAAAGGTCCCAGGTTCGATTCCGGTCAGGGGCATGTACCTTGCTTGCGGGCACATCTCCAGTGTGGGATGTGCAGGAGGCGGCTAATCGATGTCTCTCTCTCATCAATGTTTCTGACTTTCTATCCTTCTCCCTTCCTCTCTGTGAAAAATCAATAAAATATATTTAAAAAAAAAGACAGATGGTCCCAAGATAGTTGAGGGAATATTAAAATTATATTTCCCACCCAGCATCAATGGTTAAGCATTGATCTAGGAACCAGAAGATCATGGTTCAATTTCCAGTTAGGGCATATGCCCGGGATGTGGATTCGACCCCCAGTGTGGGACATGCAGGAGGCAGCCAATCTCATCATTGATGTTTCTATATATAGTGCTCTCTCTCTCTGTTCCTCTCTGAAATCAATAAAAATATATTTGAAAATAAATAAAATTATATTAAATAGCTTTACAAAATTATAAACATTTCTTATTTTATAGGAGTTTATTTTGTTTGAAACAGCCTTTTCTTGCTCCCTGGTCACCTGTCCCTCTGACCCAGCATCCTACCTGCAGATGTTGTCAATGGCAATGTCCCGGAGCTGCTCGTACATGGAGGGCTGGCTCTTCTTTCCTGGCATGACGTTTAGGGTCGACTCGGAATGCTCGTTGGTTACACTGATTTTTATATCATTGCCAGCAACTAAATGTGAAAATTCAAGTAAGTACCTGGTTAAGCCCATCACTTTCCACCCTCATATCTGTAATTCAAAACCAAATATTTTTAACTTATAATAGCAATCACTCTAAGGTAATTCAACCAAACATTTCAGAAACAGAACTGACTAAGAACAGAAGAATGAAATAAACATGTTTCTATCAAAAAAGGAAGAACACTCCCTAGCTGGTTTGGCTCACTGGATACAGTGTTGGCCTGTGAACTGAAGGATCCTGGGTTTGATTCTGGTCAAGGGCAAATGCCTGGGTTTCAGGCTCAATCTCCAGTTCAGGGTGTGCAGGAGTCAGCAGATCAATAATTCTCTCTCATTATTAATGTTTCTATCTCTCCCTTCCTCTCTGAAATCAATAAAAATATATATTTTTTAAATTAAAAAAAAACACATAAGGAGCTGAGACTGGTTTGGCTGAGTGGATAGAGCGTCGGCTTGCAGACTGAGAGGTCCCAGGTTCGATTCCAGTCATGGGCACATCTCCACTGTAGGGCGTGCAGGAGGCGGCTGATCGATGTCTCTCTCTCATCGTTATTTCTGACTTTCTATCTCTCTCCCTTCCTCTCTGTAAAAAATCAATAAAATATATTTAAAAAAAAAAAAAAACAAGGAAGAACACTTAGGTTTACAAAGTGATAAATACATAAAATAGTAACTTCTTAAAATATGGTTCAGTGTGGTTCAGAGGTTAAGCATTAACCTATGAACCAGGAGATCATAGTTCCATTCCCAGTCAGGGCACATGCCCGGATTGTGGGCTTGATCCCAGTAGGGGGTATGCAGGAGGCACCTGATCAATGATCTCTCTCCCTCTCCCTTCCTCTTTGAAATCAATAAAAATATATTTTAAAATAATAATGGTTCCAAAGGCCTGATGAGCACCCTTAGGCATCCACCAGAGGGTTGTCTAGCGAACGTGTAAAAGCTCATAAGGGTAAGGGTAAGGGCAAGGTGAGTGAAGGGGCCTTATAGCCAGCAGGACCCCTCTTTGTTCTGGGTTGGGTGAATCTTTCAGATACTTGGATTTTGGGGCTCTGGGTCTATGACCTCGACTGCAGAAACATAATACATTCTCTTGGGCAGGGGGACTAGATGAATTATGTACAGACAGTTACTGGCCCAGTGTCTGGACATGACAAACTCACACTTCAGACCACCTCAATGAGAGAAGGCGCCAAAAAAAAGTGGGACCAGAGAGAGGCCTATGGGGGTGGCAGGTGCTCATGACAGGGAAGGCAGAGGAGACACAGGCCTGGAGCTCTGAGGGGGTTCTGTAGAGAAAGCCATAGAAAAAGGGAGGAGGAGGGATGAGCCCATGTATAAGAAGACTGCACAGCCCAGCCACAAGTTCTCAGTCACAGAACTGTGCTGGGCTTACACACAGTCACATGGTCCTTTTCTTAGTGCCTCAAGCGCACACTGGGGCTGGGGGGATGAAGACACGGCCTCAGGTGCAGCCGTCCTGTTACCTGTGTGGTACTGACTGTGATACTTATAGAGCTTCACCAGCACGGGGGACGGAACGACCAGGAAGTCCCGCAGAGACGGCGTCACCGAGTGCACCACCACCGGGAACCTTTCACACAGGCGTCCCAGACCCTGCAACACACCCTGACTGTTACACAGGCATGTCCACCCTGCAAATGCCCAGGTTTGAGCAGAAACTTCTAGTCAAAGCTCCCAAGGGGCCACCCGGCCACGGGGCATAAAGACAGGAAAGGGAGATGGTCTTGCATCTCCTCCATCTAGGAGGGAGATACATTGTTAAAGTTTGTCCATTTCTTTTTGAAGCAAATTAGGGGAGAAAGGGACTAAAACATGATTTCTAAACAATAGCAGACATGGAGTCACTGGGGTTTCCAACAGGTTAAGAGTCTCAGCAGAACAGAGGTGGCACTGCAGATGCCAGGAGACATTCTATGATGATGCTCTCTGGCAACACTGCAGCCCTTCAACTGTCTGCCTGAGAACGGCCTGGCTGGCAGGTACAGGGCAGCTCCCACAAAGGAGGACCCAGCCGCTCTTGGACCCCACCCACAGAAATCCCAGCATCCTGTCGGCAGCAGCCCCCACTCAGTGGTGAACTATGTCACACAGGCTCTAGTTCAAGTTCCTACAGACACAGCCCAGACTCTGGTGCTCGTGTGCCAACCACAGCCTGAATGGCACACAAGGCCCTATTGATGGGATCTCAGCATCTCTAGTGTCCGGGAGACTGACCTGCAGACAGCAGATAAGCAAGGGCAAATGAGCAATGATGACTTTGCTGGACGTCTTAGACTGTAGCTTCTCAGACAGCTTGACACAAAGACTTTCTGCACCTAAATTCAAACATCAGGGGAGGGCACAAACAATTAGCAAAGAGCCAAAACTTACCAATACTCAGTCAACAATTAATCATATAATTTCACTAAACCCCAGAGACACACTTTTTTGCAGATTTATTAATACTGAGAGGTTACACCAGAAAGCATTAAAACGCAGGTTAACTGAAAGCTTATCTCTGCTTATTTTCTGCTATTGTGAAAATACCACCCTGCATGGTTTGTGACTGCTTTCTCTTCTCTGCTGGCCCTGAGCTCCTTCGTCCCCCTGTCCCCACAAAGGTGTGTGAATGGCAGCCATCCACAAGTCTGCTGAATGCTTCCAGACAATGGCAGATGGGGAGCCACTGGGATCTGCAACAGGTTGCGAGTCTCAGCAGAACAGAGCTGGCACCACAGCCCACGGGAGACACCCTCTCACGAGGCCCGCTGGCAAACATCCGCTGCTCTTCATAAGGGCTGAGACAGGCACTGAGTTCCCACTTCTCACACAAAAGCCTCAAGTGGAGAGAACCCAGGCCCTGTGGCCTTGGCCAGCACCATCCTCCCGGTCCGGACACTGGTCGTCCAGGGCATGACAGGAGCTGATGCTCACCCTGCTCATCCTTCACGGCCCACACCATGAGGTCCACGCAGGCGGCGTTTGCCTGGCAGCGTAGCTTCAGGGGGCTCAGCTCATTGTGGATCCGGTCTGCATCGTGCAGAATCTTCTGAAGCTCCCCCTGGCTGGTGTTGAACTGCTCCAGCACAAAGTCGTGGATCTCCTTCACAAAGGTAGTGGGGAGGTCTGTAGGAAAGAGAGTGGGCATTGCAGCTGGAAACAAACCTCACCAAAATTCAGCCAGCAGGTGTGAACTTCTAGTCTTTTCCTAACAAAAAAAAACAAGAACATGTTTGCTGCTGCTGCTTTTTCTCCAACATTCTTCCCAAGAATGTCCTTTGGAAGACCTTGGATAGGCTGTGCACACATATGCCACCTGGCACTCAGAGCAAATGATCATTTCCCAGGGAATGAGAGTGATGCTTTGTTTCAATCAATACACTAAAACCTAAATATATGAAACACATGCATTGAGATTTATCACAATAGAACTGATACAGTTAACATCAGGAAATACTTTAGTGACCTATATACCTATTTTATATTTACTATTTTCTTCCAGTTTTACTGAGATATAATTGATACAGATCAGTATACACTTTGAAAGTGTCTGATATAGCCAAAGGACCAGTCACATGGTCCTTTTCTTAGTGCCTCAAGTGCATACAGGGACTGGGGGGATGAAGACACAGCCTCAGGTGCAGCCGTCCTATTACCTATGTGGTACTGACTGTGATACTTATAGAGCTTCACCAGCACGGGGGACGGAACGACCACGGTTTGGCTCAGGGGACAGAGCGTCAGCCTGCAGACTGAAAGGTCCCGGGTTCGATTCCAGTCAAGGGCATATACTTTGGTTGTGGGCACATCCCCAGTGGGGGGCGTGCAGGAGGCAGCTGATCGATGTCTCTCTCCCATTGATGTTTCTAGCTCTCTATCCCTCTCCCTTCCTCTCTTAAAAAAAATCGATAAAGTATATTAAAAAAAAAAAGGAAGCACCATTAAAATAAAATAAAATAAAATAAAGTGTCTGATATAATGACTGCATAAGGGAAGAGTAATTTTTTGAAAGGCTGTCAGTTATTAGATAAGGACAAAAACTGGTTATAACCTAAAAAAGAGAATTCCCAGCCTACAGGGCTAAATCTTCAGAGCATCCAGAATATCAGCCTTTTCAAACTCTCATCCTTGTGGCCTGGAAAACTTAGAAGAACCGAATGTGGAAACAAGTCAGACCGGTCGAGGCAATACACAATTCAGGGAGGAAGGGAGGCCACCGGGGTTCCTGGGAGCCAGGCTGAGCTGGGCAGTCCCTGCCACACTCCTTCGTAAACCTAACTAACCCTTTTTGTGGTCACAACCAGATTCAGCCTCCACCTCCCAAGAGCCCTTGGAATCAAATTAGGAAAATGGATTAACTAGGTTATGGTACATCTACGTAACAGAGTATTATATAACCATCAAAACTTATGTTAATGAAGAATGTTCAATAATGTAAGAAAATAGCTTAGGAAAAACGTTTTAAAAATGAAGAGAATAAAATGCTAAATGTGTGTGTGTGCTACACTATTCAGATATTTTCTCTGCCCTGGCTAGATGGCTCAGTTGGCTGGAGCATCGTCCATACACCAAAAGGTTGTGAGGGGTATAAGACAAAGATTTTTAAATAAAACCCTTTGTAACCTGAAAAAAAAAAGAAAAAGAAAAAACAAAAGGTTGTGAGTCCCATTCCTGGTCAGGGGACATGTCTAGATAGCAAGTCAGGGTTCTGCGAGGCAATCGATCAGTATTTCTCTCTTCCTCTCTCTCTCTCAAAAGTCAACAAACACACATCCTCAGGTGAGAATTAAAAAATATATATATTACCTCTGAGTACCTCATTTTCTTTTTTATTATACATTTTTATACATCTAAAGTGGACATGTTAAGCTGTATGTATGATCTGGACAATACATGTCCATTTCAGAAAAACACCTGAGGAAATTAACCCATCATTGACAGCACTGGGGGCAGAGGATCATGAACAGATTTTTTCTTTCTTAGTTGCTTTTTCTCCAATATTTCTATCACATGACCATGTCTTGTCTGGTTTTTTAAGTGCCCCAGCAGAAAGAAAGCACTAACTTGAGGCAGTGGCCCTGAACTGAATTCACACACGTGTGCAAAGTCCTCACCTTTCATGTAGTACAGAGTGTCACGCAGCATCTTGAACATGGCCACATAGAGGGGGTCACTGAACGTGGTGTAGTAGAGGTCAGCGTTGGGGTTGGCCTGCGGGGAAGGCAGAGGCACGTGACCACAGCACTGAAACCCTCTTCAGGACCTCCACCTTTGTGCGGAGACCCGGTGAAGCCATCCTCACACACGTGACTTAGCATTATAAATGGAATAACCGTTGACCATGGTTCACTACTTGGAGCACTTTAACTACTCTTAAGCATCAGGCAGAGGAAAACAGCAGACTCACATAGTCCAAAGATTCCAGCAGGGAAGCAGCCACCTGACCCTTCACCTCCTCTTGCTGAAAGCTCACAGACTGAAATCAGGGGGACACAGGGAGTGGAGGAGGGGAGGGACAGCCAAAGGACCACAGACCATGGAATTCAACCCTGTCCACCACTCGGGCAACACACACTGAGGCCAGGAAACCTTCAGATTCAGCTTATGTTTTGTAATTTTTAATTACTTTTTAGCAATCTAGTAATCTAAAATGTAGCATTATTTTTCTTCCAGGGGGAAAATTCACACAAGGTCTAATGCGATGAATAAGATACTATTTTAATGAAAGACATTATTCTTGACACATGCAGAAGTGCGCTGCAAATACAGGTGAGAGGACTGAGGAAGAGAAAGTAAGTCAGCATCAAGCCAGAGGTTGGGTCAGAGGGAATGGACCTGTGGTGTGAGGCTGGTGGAGGGTGCAAGAGTCTGGTAGGAGGCATGAGAATTGCATGAAGGACATGAGAGTGATGCCATATTTCAAGTGGGTACTGACAACAGGAGCTGTGGTCAACAATGCCATCAGTAGGCACTGGCTAATTGTTTTACAGATTTCACCTCACAGTCCTCACAATGTCCGGTGGACAGAGATGAAGAGATGAGATTTGCTGATTCAGGTGATCCAGGGGTCTGACTTTGGAGTTGGGAAGAAGTCACTGCAAGCAAGGAGCAGAGGAACGCAGCCTGGCTCCACTGCTCACTAGCTATGTAATTGAAGTTCCTTAACCCTGAAAGCCTCAGTTTCCCCACATGTAAATGAGGCATTGCTGTGGAACTCAATGAGTGAGTGGGTGAAATCCTATCCCAGTGTCTAGCACATAAGCATGGAATAATTGCTAGTGATTATTGGTAATGAGTATTATATTCAGCAATACAGGTCATGTTCTCACTCTTTTTTAAAGCAACAAAACTATTTTTTTAAATGGACATTTATAACTAAAGTCTAAATTATAAAACAAAAATAACAAAACTCCTCTGATTCAATGGGAAGGAGGGTACCAGAGTCCCATATTCTCAGCCTTCCCTCTACTTATAAAATCATCCCTGAAAGGGATTCCCTCTGAGCTCTAACTTTCCCATCAGGATCCAGATTGACACTTTTCATTAGAGATGGCATGCAGGCCCAACCAGTGGCCACGAGTTTAACTGCTCAGCCCAGCTGCTGGCCCTGGTCCTTCTGATCTGCCCTGAGTCACACATGACCAAACACTGACAAAGGAAGAGGCCTCTGAGACTGCAAGCAGTGAGAGTAAAGCTCAGGCCAACAGGCAGGACTCAACCTGCAAAAACATTAAAAGATAGAACAGGAAGGACTGCAACATGGAGCTCTGCTTTTCAGCCAAGAACTGACCCAAAGCAAATCACACCTGCACATATGCCTAACATCTGAAGATAGCTTGCTGGGCACAGATGCAGGGCAGAAGAAGACACGCTCTGCAACAGAGGAAGGCCCCTGGGGGCTCCCGCCCCTCCAGAGCTGAGCCCAGGGGTACCAGGCACTGTGGCTCAGTATCAGGTGAGAGAAAGAACACCAGGATTAACAAGGACTCTGGCCCAGCACATGCCACAGCAAGCATTGGGCTGGCAAATGGCAACTGCTCTGGGTCCCCACACTCAAAAGAGGACCGACTCAAATGTTCACTAAGGTTTTGAGGCCTCCCAACATAAACGCTTAGTAATTTTATAAATAATGCTGTAGGCATTGGTTCCAAATACATTAAAGACAAAAGTTCCCTAGGTACGCATCCCTCACACATAAAGTCCAGGGTTGTACATGCCTAAAAAAGTGTGAGGTGTGTGTACTGAGCCCAGAGAAGCATCAAAGGAGCAAGGAAGATATATAGCATCAGAGTCAGAGGACCCAGTGCATTACCAGCTCCTACGGTGACTTTGTGACAAGGGCACAGTGTTTATCCCTTAAACCTCTATCTTTCATGTGTGAAATAGAGACACTGACCACTGCTCAGAGTCACTGTGCAATAATATATTTAAAGGACCCCAGCACAGAGCAAGCTTTCAAGTGGTAGGTGTGGTTATTATTGGGACTGGGAGGTTAAGCTGAAAACTCAATGGTCCCACCCAAACCCTCCCAGCTCTCTCCTGGAAGAGGCTCCCAGCAGGCAGTCTCCGGGTGAAGCCCTGAGAAGGGACATACCTCTAACACGCTGGCTGCAACTGCATCCAAGGACTTGAGAACAGGCTCCTCAACGATCTTCTTCACCTACCAGTGAAACAAAACCTCATGAGGCACCTGCCAGTGATAGGAATGCCAGCTCATTCCACTAAAGAACCAATATTGATGGATAAAAACACCTCACAGCCCATGTGGTGAAGAATGTGCTAAAAAAGTCGGCCATGCCAAAACCAGTTTCACTCAGAAGATAGAGTGTCGGCCCGTAGATTGAAGGGTCCCAGGTTCAATTCCAGTCAATTGGTTACGGGCACATCGCCAGTAGGGGGGTGTGTAGGAGGCAGCTAATCAATGTTTCTCTCTCATCAATGTTTCTAGCTCTCTGTCCCTCTCCCTTCCTCTCCGTTAAAAATCAATAAAATATATTAAAAAAAAGAAAAGTAGGCCATTTAACATGTAAAAAAAATATCGAACTACATACACGAAATGCCCATAACTCTACCTTCACTTGGAACTTTTCTTACCTAGATTGGAATGACATAAAAAACAGAAAACATACCAACTCTCTTTTTTTTTTCCTTGATTTTTTACAGAGAGGAAGGGAAAGGGATAGAGAGTTAGAAACATCGATCAGCTATCTCCTGCACACCTCTCACTGGGGATGTGCCTGAAACCAAGGTACGTGCCCTTGACCAGAATCGAACCTGGGACCTTTCAATCTGCAGACTGACGCTCTAGCCACTAAGCCAAACTGGTTTTGGCCCAACTCCTTAAATGTGCTGACATTAGGTTTCCACTTCCAGGATGTGAAAGTGTTCAGACTCCAGGCATCAATGACAATTCATCCACATCCCCTCCCAGATGTCAAGAGCACCTTCAAGGTCAATCCTCTGGTGCTGACGGCTCCTCCCTCTTTGCTTGGGCTCTTCAAAGCTGTCCAAACTGCAGCACACAATTGAAATTTCTAATAGAAGTGATGATTTCTACCCATTCTCTATACCGGCATTTAGTACAGGAACGAACTATCCGGTCAATGTGGGATCATCTGATGAAACTGCAGCGCCCCTCCCACACGGCCCCCTACCCTCACCGCCCGGCCTCCAACTGCAGTACTTTAAGAAAGCATTTTCAAAATGTATAGATAATGATACACACATGACAGGAGACTAAATAAAAAATTGCCTAGAAGAAAGCCTAACCCTGAAAAGTTAAAATGTAGTAGAAAAAATAATTCCCCCTTTTTTAAAAAAGGATCTGAAATATTCAGCCTTCAAATGGGATTTCTGAGATTAACTGAGAAAGTCACGAGCCACCCAGGCCACTGTTCTGTCTGAGACAATGACAGTGAGGAGTTTAGGGGGAGTTTTCCCTCCTTATGGTAACTTCAAAAACATCCTAGGCCAGCGGTCACCAACTGGTGATCCGTGAGGTCCAAAAGGTTGACGACTGCTGTCCTAGGATATTAGTAATTGATAGGGCACTATCCTGATTAATTATCGCCTATGCTTTGTCGTCTTCTTACATCTTCTGCCCAAATAAAGCCTTTCTCTGAGTGACTTCTTTCTATGCATCCTCCGCACAGGAGGAGTTGGCTGCTCTCGCCAGTGCATGCTTCAAGCTTTCGGAGGTGTCATTCTCATTCTCTTTCATTCTTTCCAAACAAAGGCTCATCGTGAGAGTTTGGGCCTGATGTCTTCTCCACTATACCCTAGAATGTTTGAAGAATCTCAGCTCAATCATAACAACCTCAGTGTCCCTGAATCAAGGTCTATTTCAGGACTCAAGACAATGGCACCAATGCCTTCTCTGGTATCACTTCGAAGGCTATCCAAAGGTACCTAAATTGGAAAATTAGGTTTTGTGTTGATCTGAATAGAGCACCCCTGGGACAGAATCAGGTACCCTGAACTGAGCTTTGACCCTGCCCTTGATCTATAGTCCCTTGATTTATTTGGCACTGATTTCCTTACCTCTAAAATGGAGAGCATGAAAAAATAAAATAAAATAAATAAAATGGGGAGCATGGTGCCTCCCCAAAATGGTTATTAAATGAGAACAGACTGAACAATTGCTCCATGAATGTTACTTTCCTTCCTTCTTTTATCTGAAAATTATGACTACTAAGTTGTTCATTTGAAATACTGAAAAACTCCTAGTCTTACACGACTGGCTATTTTACTGACTAATAGAGCCTATGCCTGTTTATCCACAGCATTCTGCTTACCAAGTTTAAGAGTTCCCGAAGCATTTCTAGTGGAACACTGAACTCCTTATATGTGATGCCATTGAAAAGAGGAGAAACTGAGAAGCTGGAACTGATGGTGGAGAAATAGTAATCGGGATCCAGAGCGTTCCCATCAGGTAGGTAAGCAACTGATGGAAAAGAAAACCAGAGTCAGTCACGGTAACATGTGACCGGGATACTTCCTTTACCAATTCCCTCAATAACCAACTAAGACACACACTTTGCTTTTGTTTTTACTCCAATTCCTTGTTTTTTAATTAAGAAGTAAAGGCTGACCATAGCTAGTTTGGCTCAATGGAGCGTCAGCCTGCGGACTGAGGGGTCCCAGGTTCGATTTCAGCCAAGGGCACATGACTGGGTTGTGGGCACAATCCCTAGTAGAGGGCATGCAAGAGATGCCAATCAATGAGTCTCTCTCATCATTGATGTTTGTGTGTGTTTTTTTTCTCTCTCTCCCTCTTCCTTTCTGAAATGGATAAAAATATACTAAAAACAAATAAAATGAAAAAATGTTTAAAAAAGAAAGAGGCTCTTTTATAAGAAGAAAAAGAAGGAAAAAAAAGAAGTAAAGGTTAGATTGCAAATCCTTGGAGAGTGATGCCTCTCACTGGGGTATTTCATGTCAAAGGCTCAGATATAATCATGTCCTAATATTTTCAACAAAGACAATATAACAACATATGGGAAGAAAAAAAAGAATTATACATTTTTAAAGGTTGAGAGATGTGGAGGTCCATAGGGCTCCAAAGATTTTACCACCAAAATTAGAACTAAAATGCAAATTACTAGAAATTTCAAAATAAGAACAAAAATAGTCAATCATCCAACACATAATATAAACCCAAAAGCATATAATCATTTTAAAAATCCATTATTTAAAAACAATAATAGAAGACTACGACTGGAAAATAAATAAGCTTGTGCTATTTTCATATTAAATAGTGACGGACAATATCAATCCATAAAAAACCAAAGAATACATTTTATGACTTTTTTTGAGCACTAGAGCATAGAAAAAGCAAAGAATTGAGTTTACTCCAATTGTGTAAAAGCTGGAGTATAGTTTTATGATGCTGGTGACACACTGCTGACCTGACTAAAGGAGGATGGGTCCCAAGAAAACAAACCAGCAATTTACAACAGAGAACATGGGGTGGGCAATAATACTCAAAGGAGTTGAGATGCTAGAGGCCAACATAATAAACAATCATTAAGAGGGAATGGTGCCCTAACTGGTTTGGCTCAGGGGATAGAGCGTCAGCCTGCGGACTCAAGGGTTCCAGGTTCGATTCTGGTTGGGGGCATGTACCTTGGTTGCAGGCACATACCTGGTAGGAAGTGTGCAGGAGGTAGCTGATCGATGTTTCCCTCTCATTGATATTTCTAACTCTCTATCCTCTCCCCTTTCTCTCTTAAAAAAATCAATAAAATATATTAAAAAAACAACAATAAGGGAATGGCATCCTAGCTCATTTGGTTCAGTGGATAGAGCATCAGCCTGTGAATTGAAGGGTCCCAGGTTCAATTGTGGTCAAGGGCACATGCCCAAGTTGTAGGCTCGATCCCCAGTAGGGGGCATGCAGAAGAGAGCTGGTCAATGACTCTCTCTCATTGTTGATGTTTCTATCCCTTTCTCTGTCTCCCTTCCTCTCTTTGAAATCAATAAAAAAAATATTAAAGTAAGTAAATAAATAAATGCGTGACCCTCTAGATCAGCCCTATGGGCTGTGTAAGGCCTGTGAAATCATTTGGTCTGGCCTTGCCAAGGTATTAGTGTTAATTAAATGTTTGATCAAATATTGCAGGTTAATTTTTAAGTTGATAATTTTGCATGCCCTGCAAATCCTGTATAATAAAAGGCTAATATACAAATCAACTGGACAGCAAAATGACCGGTTGCTATGATGCGCACTGACCAGCGGGACAGACACACTCAACGTAGGAGCTGTGCCCTGGTGGTCAGTGCACTCCCACAGGGGGTGCGCCGCTCAGCTAGAAGCCTGGCTGACAGCTCGCAAGCGCAGCAGCAGTGGTGGGAGTCTCTCCCACCTCCATGGCAGCACTAAGGATGTCCAACTGACGGTTTAGGCCCGCTCCTTGTGTACATCCTCCATTTGTTGGACATCCCCCGAGGGCTCCTGGACTTCGAGAGGGTGCAGGCCGGGCTGAGGGACTCCCCCCCCCCTCACAGTGCACAAATTTCATGCACCGGGCCTCTAGTGATATAAATATCCAAATGGCCTTGGCAAAAATAACATTCCCCACCCGTTCTAGATGCATGACAGCAGAGCATCAGTGTTACCATCCCTAGCATCACAAGCAGTCACTCTGAACCTGTTATCCAAGTGCTAGGTCAATATGATGTTATGATGCTCACCTTCAAAGTAGTGAAAGGCGGATCCTCCAGGGGAGCTGGGAGGGGGCATCCCCCGTTCGGGGCTGACCTGAAACACACAACCATACTTACAGATCAGAAAAGGACAGTCAAACCTCACGATTCGTCTTAGATAAGGTTCTCTCTGCCAGCTCAATAGCAGTTGTACTTCAAAAACTAAGACTCATTGTTGATGTTTGGTCCAAGCCTCACCTCCTCCATGATACCTCCCGTACCTACAGTGTTCTCTACTATATACCAAATTATTAAATTCTTCCTATCTGGACAAACATTTTATATCTGATTACTAAGCTGAATCAGACTTGTGTTTCATGTCTATCTTTTTTCCATGAGTCAATTAGATACTTCTCATATTAAACCTTTTATATTAAAGAGAATTCTAGTAAAAAACATTTTGTTTTCTAAGTTTTCTCAAGCTACACACAAGTGGGACTTTCCCCATGCAAGCAATTCACAAGCCCTCTCTCCTCCGCTCTCTTCCGGGAGGACAGCCACACCTGAGAGATGCTGGACACGCTGCTGGTCTTCCTCTTCAGGGTGCCCTCCTGACACACGGTCAGCAAATTGCTGGGGAGGATGGAACGGAAGTCATTGAAGGAACGCCTCCGAATGCCTTCCAGCTCCTCCGGGACTCGGAGGGAATGAGGAGGGACTCTGGGAAAGAGTTTTGAGAGGAGCGACTCTTCTGTGTTGCTGTAACGCCCAAATGCTCGTGAGATTCCAATCAGGCATGGGATTGCATATTTGCAGAGGTATTCTAGAAGACAAAGTAAGAATGTTCTTGTAACACTGACTCACATCGCACAACCCACCAACAACTCACAAGAGTCAGGATAAGCCACCAGCAACAAGGTCAGCCCCAAAGGCTGACTGATGATATTTTCAATCTGGCATGAACAGTAACTTCAGACTATGTCTGCGGCACATACAACTGGCTCTTTTGGGAGGTCTTGGTCTACTCATGGCACATCCAAACCATTTATAAAGATAAGTCACGTTATCAGGCCACTTTACTGTACTTAAACAACATATTTATCACTCCCAGGATCATATTGTTAGCCTTACTCTAGAGGAAAAATGACCTTGGGAAGTCAGATATGTTATAGATAAGAAACATAGGCCGAGAAGGATGAGGTGACTTGTCCAAGGTGACTCAAAAGTTTTCAGGTGACACAGCTATGCACATGACTCACATGTGACCTCTTAGCTAACACACAACAAAGGCAACTAATATAGGAAGGTTTTCATCCATGACATATATATAGTAAAGAACAGAAAAAAAAAAAAAAGACAGGAAAAAAATAACCACAAAACCATTTTTTAAAAGAGCCTTGGATCTATAATTATACCTTTTTCTTGAATCTCCAGGGCCTGGCACATTCCCAAAAGGACATGCAAAACCTGCAAAAGTGCCTCTAGGATCTGTAATAGCCGAGAAAACAGAGCAAACTTATAAATAAAATCAGAAACATGTTATATTAGTTCAGAATCAGAAGGAGCTTCAAACATTATCTTGTCCAACCTCCTATCTGATACATAACTCCACACGAAAGATTGGTTGAAGGGCCCATCAGCTGACCTTCCAGGAACAGAAACCCTCCCTCCCTGGGCTGGTCCAGAGTTCTTCCTAACACTGGGCTAATGTGTCCTCCAGGTGCTCGCTTGTACCTACCAGCTATTGGTGCTGTTCTTTCCTCCATATTCTGCAAACAGATGATAGATCCCTGAATCCCTTCTCAAGGCTAAATGCCTCTAATTCTTTCCATCCATCCCTTATAATTACAAGTCCTTTAAGATGCTAATTGTAGGCTTCTGATTTTACTGTAATCCAGTTTCAGAAACCCTCCCGACCTGTAGTGCTCAGTATAAAATTCATTCATATTCCAGGGATGCTGGGACTCACTGAGCAATCACCAAACTCAACACAGTTTCTAGATTTTCAGGAATGTGTCATTAGCTTTCTGGCAGCTACTTTACACTGCTGGTTCCCTGACCTCACAGATAAGTAAAATAATTAAATCTTTTCCACACATGTTGCTCCCAAGCTATGTCACCTCTATTTGCATAGCTGGTATTTTTTGCCTGTCACTGATACCTACAAAGCTTATGGTATAAACCTGATTTCATCATGCTGATTGTTTGTTAATGGCTCAAATTATGTTTTTTTACAAATGAGGCCATTCACGGACCTGGCTCATTTTACTTCAACAGTAGGGGACAAGCTACCGGAGGCTCCTACTGGGCTGGCACTCACTAGTCACCATTTGGGATGGTCCTCTGGACAGTTCCATTTTCCAGGATGTCAGGAGAGGACTTTTCCATTGCCTTAATGAAGACCAACTAGACTATATCCACTTCATTTCCCTGTATCTAGCACCAGTCTTAGAAAACCAGGAAAAGAAAAGAATGAAGTTGGTCTGATATGACTTGTTCACAATCAAGTCAAATTTCTTACATTTTGCTAATATTAAATGATGCCAGCTATGAAAACCTGAAAATAAATATTTTATCCATTTCATATATTAAAATGATGTCCTTGTCTTTAGTGTTAATCTCTCTATTTTGATGTTATTTATAGAAAGGCACTTACTTACAGCCTGTTAATGTTTTAATAATATATAATTCTAACATATCTAATTATCTCCTTAACCAACCTACAAATAAAGAACTTAAACTAAGAAAGAGGTAGAAATACTGACAATAAAATCTATAACTGAATATAAGGAAAGAGATATTAAGAAACAGATACAAAAACTCAAAAAAAGCTTAGCTAGCTGAGAACATTTAGCATAGAGGCAAGCAACCAGGCACTCCTGGGCAGGACCTGAGGATGGATAGCAACATATAAAAACCGATTTTCAAAATAATAAATCTGATTAAAAAAAAGTCTAGAGCCCTAAGCTGGTTTGGCTCAGTGGATAGAGGGCCTGCCTGTGGACTGAAGGGTTCCAGGTTCAATTCGGTCAAGGGCACATGCTTGGGTTGTGGGCTTGATCCCCATTGAAGGGGGTGCAAGAGGCAGCCGATCAATGGTTCTCTCTTATCATTGATGTTTCTCTCCCTCCCTTCCTCTCTAAAATCAATAAAAAAATATATATATAAAAAGAGAAAAAGTCTAGAGATCATAATCATATTGTTTAAAAAAGAAACAGCCCCAGTTGGTGTTGCTCAGTAGTTAGAGCATCAGCCTGTGCACTGGAAGATCGTGGGTTCAATTACAAGTCAAGGGCACGTGCCTGGGTTGCAGGTCTGGGGGAGGAGGGCAACCAATAGATGTATCTCTGTTACATATATGTTTTCCTCTTTCTCTCTCTCTCTCTCTCTCCTCCCCTCCCCCCAGTTCCCCCTTTCTGTTCTCTCTAAAAATTAATGGAAAAAGTATCCTCAATCCTTGGGTGAGAATTAAAAAAAAAAAAAAGGTATGAAACAATTAAGTAATATTTCCAATAAAATAAACTAAGATAAAAAAAATCTGAGCAAAACTTAAAATGATTTGCTTCAACTATGTAGAAAGTCTTTCTGTGAAAGACTTTTTTTTAAAGAAATATATTTTATTAATTTTTTTACCGAGAGGAAGGGAGAGGGATAGAAAGTTAGAAACATCAATCAGCTGCCTCCTGCACACCTCCCACTGGGGATGTGCACGCAACCAAGGTACATGCCCTTGACTGGTATCGAACCTGGGACCTTTCAGTCCGAAAGCTGATGCTCTATCCACTGAGCCAAACCAGTTAGGGCTGAAAGACTTTTAATACCCATTGTAGTCAGGAAAATGAGCTGCCTCTGCCTTTTGCTGCCTATCTCACAGGACTATTTAGAAAGCTGAATGAGATCAGACTCAAGAGAGCAGTGGATAACCAGGAAAATACTATAAGCCAACTATTAAATGTTTCTTAGGTCTACTATTAATAATGTGGAATAAATCAGCATAAATAATCCTATCACTTCTTTTTTTTTTCTCTTATCATCACTTTGGGATTCTTTCTGATCTTATAGAGATGCAAAACAATTAGCCATCCATTTACCTCGTCCCTAAGTGAAGGGTCCCTGTAAGCCACATCAGACAGCAAGGTTACCAAACAGAAGCTGAAGCTCTCTGCAACTGGGAGGACACCTGGAATCCATAAAGACACAAATCAGATCGTCACAAATGAGAGACACTGGGCCACACCTACTGGCCCCCCAATTCAGTAGCTGCTTCTCTCATATGGCCTGCCAAGCGACTGGGTTACTGTGGTGAATGCCCATGCTGAGATGAATCTCAGAATAGATATGGGCCCAACGTGTTTGCTGAGAATATTCCTATCTTTTAAAAAATATATAATGTTTTGGTTCAATAAACTTAAGTGTTCCCTGAATCAGTTTGAGATTACATAGCCTCTCAACATGACAGATTCCATTTTTATTCCTGACCTAAATAAGAGTGAGAAGTCAATCTTGATAGTGTATGAGAGACAGAATATGGAAACTAATTGTCAAATACCTACTACTGCTACTTTAAACTGAATCAAATGCTTATATTTCCTTTTCTGCTTTATTTTGACAAATAGAGAAAATCCTAATAACTTCCAAAGAGTTTTTCTATTCCTCATAGACTTTTAAGCCCATCAATTACTGAGTCTCCTAGCAGGGAGGATCTTGGGAGCACAGCCTCAAGGTCAAAAAGAGAGCATTATATCCAAAAGATCAAAAGCTAAGCAGCACTTCTATCAAGTGTACCTTCAAAATGTTAGTATATCTACTGTGTAGACCCAATCACTATTACATTTTTAATAAATTTTGAATACTAAACATTTAATCAAGGGCAATGAGCTATTCAGTTTTATGGCCATACTAGAGGCCTGGTGCACAAAATCTGTGCTCTTGTTGGAAGGTAGGGGGTGGTGTTACCTCAGCCCAGCCTGTGCCTTCTCACAGTCTGGGGGCCCTTGGGCCTAAGCTGTCAGTCAGACATCCTTAGCGCTGCTGTGGAGGCGGGAGAAGCTCCTGCCACCACAGCTGTGCCCACCTGCTGTGAACTTGGCTTCTGGCTGAGTGGCGCTCCCTCTGTGGGAGTGCACTGACCACCAGGGGGCAGCTCCTGCATTGAGTATCTGCCCTTGGTGGTCAGTGAGCATCATAGCGACCAGTTGTTTCACAGTTCAGTTGATTTGCATATTAGCCTTTTATTATATAGTATGTGAAGTACATCGCAGAAGACTGTTACATTTCAACTTCTGCATTTATTTTAACATGCAGCTCTAGGTCAGTAGTCGGCAAACTCATTAGTCAACAGAGCAGCAAACCACAGCTCCAGAGCTGCAGTTTGCCTACCTCTGCTCTAAGTAATTCTCAGACCTGACTGTGCATCAAAATCACCTGGAGGCTTGTTAAACTGCAGACTGACTGCTTCCCAGATCTAGTTCCTTCCTTTCTTTTTTTTTTTGGAATTGTTATTGAGTTAACCTGAGCCAACCTGACGAACATGCCAGGGAAAAGATCTCAAATGCCCCCTGGCCCTAGTTTATAATTCAGTAGCTCCGATGTGGTGCTGAGATCTACATTTCTGACAAGTTCCCAGGTGACCCTGGTGCTGCTAATCCAAAGACGACACTTTAACAACTACTGCTCTAGAGTTTAAAAGCACAAATAATACTGCCTTAATAAAAAATACAATACAAAAGTGAAATGTTACCCAATAATTGGAAATATCTCCAACAATGTTCCCAACAATCAATAATAAAAGCATAATATGCTAATTAGACAAGACGTCCTTCCAGATGACCTTCTGGATAAAGCCAGGGCTTTGAGGGAAGCCTGGGTCCTGGGTGCCAGAGGGAAGCTGGTGCCGGCAGCTGGAAGAAGGAAGGCCTATTCTTGCATGAATTTCATGCATCAGGCCTCTAGTGTTTCAAATAATACCAAAATTTCCATTCTAATACCAGTCTATGTATACAGAGTATATTTGTTTTTAAATAAAGTAACAGAAAAATAGAATCAATATCTACTGGTATTCTATTTCTTCCCAAATTAGATAACAAAGGTGGAATAGATGTTTGACTTTTTAGCAATGCTCTATTTAATTTATAGTCCTTTAAATTCCAAGACACATATATAATTTGGGGTCTGTAATTTTAGGCATAGGAGGCCACCAGAAAGGATGAAAACCCAAAGGTCTAGAGGCATACAGGAATACAGAAATCCTTCCAACAAAAGGACAAGGGCCTTCTTTACAGCCACCAACCCCCTGCTGTATCTGAAGGTGGGCCTCAGGCATGCCTCAGAGAGAGACATTACAAGGAAACTTCAGTCTCATGAATCATGAACTCTAAAATGTTAGAGCTGATTTTGGAGTCTTGAGAAATAAGTATACACAAATATCAGAATTTTAAGCATTTAACACAATGCTTGGCATATAGTGGACCTATGTAAATATTTCAGAAGGGACAGAGAAAAAAAAACAAGGAGGGCGTTAGGATGAAGGAAGGGGAGGGCAGTGGAAGGAAAGAGGGAAAAAGATGGTCTAACTTTTCCTTTGACCGTAAAGAGAGATCAAAATAAAATACAAAATAAAAAGAAATACACATGAATATATGCTACTTCTAAAGGTACAAGTTTAACTGATCCTTAGCAACAGCAACAAAGTCATAAAACTATTTATGGTGCACATGAGGTGAGTCTTGAACATCCATTTTACCCTTCCTTTTTGGGCCAGCAGCAACACAATTTGGAGAACTGCCCTCATTCCAGGAGTAAACTTATTTATCCAAGATAAATAGAGACTGGTTCAGGGACAGGCAAGTGAACAATTCTGGCCAATAAGACAGGAGAAAAGTTCCTGAAGGTCTCAAAGTTCTGTCCATTCTCAGAGTGCAATGGAAAGCTGGCTCGCTCAGCCCTGCCCTCTCCCTCCATCACCCATGGGCCCTGGACAACAATGGGTAGCACAGCCCCTGTGGCTGCAGGCAGGCAGTTTTCCCCCAGTCAGGAGTGGAACCAGCTAGAAGCATCCTAATTGATGTGTTAGTATAATTAAACACTTAATGATTCTTACAGACAATGAACATATATATTCTTCCTTGCATTCTGGGAAAACATTACTGTTTACAAAATTACCTCTGCCTTTCCGAGCTGTGCTTTCTTCTACCCAATACACTTTTGGAAGACCTTTAAGAAGTCGAAGAAGGTAAGGAACCACAGAATCTTTGTGCTTAAAAACAAAACAAAAAGATTAAATTTAATAAAATATGTGACTGGTAGCTTTTTATCATAGATGAAGACCAAAGGAAAGTATACCTACATCCTAATCATCTCAAAGATGAATATTCACATGGTGCTGCACCCTTCCTGTTTCCCACAAGTGCTGAAGGGAAGGCTAAAACCTGTCCTTCTGGAGATGAGTGCCCAGCCTGGCTCTGACCTCCTCCGGGGGGGGGCAGGCCCCCATGAGGCCCTCTCCAGAAGTGAACACATTCAAAACTGCCTTCACTAAGAGGTATTCAGACTGCCCCAAACCCTTCGGTGGGCCCCAGGTTCATATCCTCTGGACTGGAGGGAAGCTCAAGCTCACTAAACTTGGTGATACTTCCATCGTTCATGGTCCCTTGGTTGTTTTTTTTGTGTTTTTTGGGCGGAGGTTGCTTTAATATTCTGCTTCATGTTTCTATTCTCAAATTAAACACGAGACTTTAGAGCCATCATTAGCCAATGAAAATGTACTTTCTTCTAATTTTCATATAGCCAATCAGCATATAACTTCATAGCCTTCCATTATTGACTCTTTTGGTTGTTTCCCTGTATTTACAGATGCTCCAGTTAAAAATTAGGTCAGTGTGCTCCAGAGGAACATTTGATGTTCTAAAATGTTGAAAAAACACGTGGTGGCTTAATACACGGCTGCAAGTTCCACTGAAAGGTGGAGTTGAACTCACCTTTCCTGGAAAATGGGCTACTTTAGGGACTTGCTTCCAGTGGATCTAGAGCAGAGGTTCTCAACCTGTGGGTCGCAACCCCTTTGGGAGGGGGTGGGGGGGTCGCCTAAGACCATAGGAAAATGCAGATATTTACATCACGATGTATAACAGTAGCAAAATTTCATGGTTGGGGGTCACCACCACATGAGGAACTGTATGCAAGGGTCACGGCCTTAGGAAGGTTGAGAACCACTGATTTAGAGGGTAGTACATATCAGCCTTCCCAGGCTAGGTTAGAGAAAGCAGTGCAGCTTCCACCTCGCTCTTCCTTGGACACTAGCTCTTGGATCGCAGACACGATAGTGCAATACAATGACATAGCTCAGGCCACATGAAGAGGCTAGAGAGGTGACCTAGTGGAGAGCCCCAAGTAAGGTCCCAGCCAATAGCCAGGATCAACCCCCAGACATGATGTGAATAAGCCTTCAAGTGATTCTGGCCTCCAATCTTCAAGCCACCCCACGTGGTGCCAAATGGAGCAAAAACTGACTCTTCTGAGCTCTGTCTATATGAGGGGGAAAAACTGTTGTAGTAAGCCACCAAGTTTTGAAGTAGTTTGTTATGCCACAATTGATAACTAAACAGAGAACTTTCTTAGGTGAAAACAAAACAATTTATCCTCTGAAGGACAAAAAGGAGCTGGCTACATCTGTCCAGGATCCTAGTATACTAAAAAGGACCCTGTAAGGTATGGCTCCCTTCAAGGATGTGTCTAACCACTGTACTGTATATCTGACAGTAATATAAAATAATACTGATATTGAATGTCAACTGTAATTAACAATTTAAAAAGAAATATACTTGATAGTCAGGGAATATGAGATGCAGAATTCACTTTTTTTTTTTTTAATCCTCACCCAAGGATATTTTTCTCATTGATTTTCAGAGAGAGTGGAAGGGAGAGGGAGAGACAGAGAGAAATACTGATGTGAGAAAGACAGAGACATTGATCAGTTGCCTCCCACATGCCCCTGACCAGGGTTGGGAGCCAGCAACCAAGGTACACGCCCTTGACCGGAATCAAACCTGAGACCTTGAAGGTTGGGGGCCGGAATCACCATAGGCCGATGCTCTATCCACTGAGTCAAACCAACTAGGGCCAGAATTCACTTTTAAAAAAATATATATGTTTGTAATGATTTTAGAGACAGAGGAAGGAAGAGGGAGAGAAACATCTCCGTGAAGGAGCAATACCGATCAGCTGCTTCCTGCATGTACCTCAACCAGGGACAGAGCCCCAAAACCTGGGCATGTGCCCTGACCAGTAATCAAACAGTGACCTTTGGTGCACAGAACAATGCTCAACCAACTGAGCCACAATGGCAAGGGCAGAATTCACTTTTTGTATTAAAAATATTTTATATCCAGCCCTAGCCAGTTTGGCTCAGTGACAGAGCATTGGCCTGCAGACCCAAGGGTCCCAGGTTCAGTTCTGGTCAAGGGCACATGCCTGAGTTGTAGGCTCAATCCCCAGTAGGGGGCATGCAGGAGGCAGTAATCAATGATTCTCTCATCATTGATGTTTCTCTCTCTCTCTCCCTCTCCCTTCCTCTCTGACATCAATTTAAAAAAATTTATATCCAAAATGTGTAACAAAAATGTAGGATTTGTCCTAGCTAGTTTGGCTCAGTGGATAGAGCATTTGCCTGCGGTCTGAAAGATCCCAGGTTCGATTCCCATCAAGGGCACAAGCCTGGGTTGCAGGCTCGATCCCCAGTAGGGGGCATGCAGGAGGCAGCCAGTCAATGACTCTCTCTCATCATTAATGTTTCTATGGCTCTCTTCCTACCCTTCCTCTCTGAAAATATATTTTAAACACACACACACACACAAACAACTAAAAAAAATGTAGGATTAAATATATTATTTTGATCTTAAAAAATAATGCCGAATCGGTTTGGCTCAGTGGATGTTTCTCTCTCATCGATGTTTCTAACTATCTCCCTTCCTCTCTGAAAAAAATCAATAAAATATACTTTAAAAAATAAAAGGCACATTAAAATGTACTCTAAAACAATTTATATATATCACAATTTAGTTTTTTTAATATATTTTACTGATTTTTTACAGAAAGAGAGAGGGATACACTGATGAAGAGAAACATCAATGAGAGAGAAACATCGATCAGCTTCCTCCTACACGCCCCTACTGGGGATGCGCCCACAATCAAGTACATGCCCTCAACCGAAATCGAACCTGAGAACTTTCAGTCCGCAAGCTGATGCTCTATCCACTGAGCCAAACCGGTTTCAGCTTTATATATTATAATTTTGAATAAGATAATATTATGTCAAAACTGTATCAGAGAATATAGTTTGTGGTTACTCGTGAGTCTTATTGATGAGCACTTATTTTACCTGAGATTGAAAATCAAGTCTACTCTAGAGCAGCGGTGGCCAACCTTTTAGACCTCACAGATCACAAGTTGATGACCGCTGCTCTAGAGGACACACAATTACTTCACAAAGCATTTTAATTAACTTTCTGGCAAACAAGCAAACAAAAAACCTAATTTATTCACATAGTTCAGAAAACAAATTTTGTAAAGTATACACTAAAATATCTCATTCCCATTAGTTTCATCTACTCTGTTCTGCCCACTGCTAACCACTTTTATTAGGCTTGTATGCATTCTTTTAATACTGCTGTAGGTAAACATATACAGGTATAAATTAAAATTCTAATCTCCCTCCCCCCTTTTATACAGCAGAAACACTTTCAATTTAGTAAAGACTTACCTGAAGATCAGATTCAATGAGAAAAATGCCCAGTGCAATCACTGCATCTCTCCGCCTTTCATCTAATTGGAAGATCCCATGGAAATCTACTGGGCACATACAAAGCAGCTTTTGCACCTAGAAAATGAGACCAAAAAAACACACCCATAGTTTAAAAATTTATCAAGCCACACTTAGAATAAGCCAATACCATAAAAGGCAGTGAATTTACATAACCAATAAGTCAGTTTTTCCAATTTTCCAAAAGATCATAAAAAGGGACATCCCTGCCGAAACTGGTTTGGCTCGGTGGATAGAGTGTCAGCCTGCGGGCTGAAACGTCCCAGGTTCGATTCTAGTCAAGGGCATGTACCTTGGTTGCAAGCACATCTGCAGTAGGAGGTAGCTGATTTTTTAAAAAATATATTTTATTGATTTTTTACAGAGAGGAAGGGAGAGGGATAGAAAGTTAGAAACATCGATGAGAGAGAGACATTGATCAGCTGCCTCCTGCATGTCCCCGACTGGGGATGTGCCTACAACCAATGTACATGCCCTTAACCGGAATCGAACCTGGGACCTTTCAGTCCGCAGGCTGATGCTCTACCCACTGAGCTACGGAGCTCTCTCCCTCTCCCTTCCTCTATGTAAAAAATCAATCAAACATATTAAAAAAAAAAAGGACATCCCCAGCTTCTAAAATTATCGTACATGTGCCCCCAAAACACACAACACTGAGGAACCTGGGAGGAGGGTTACAACGATGTATAACAGAGGAGATAATGCACAACAGCTAATAGTTGACATCTGCACTTTGGTGTCAGGACAGCCCACAGTCCCCACTTCCCAGGGGTGCTGATAAGCAGATTACCCAAACCTACCTACAGGTTCAGTACCTCTTCTTGAGGCTTTTTAAAAATCAAATGTGTGTAAAGCTCTTAAAACTGTGCACAGCACAAAGTAAGTGCTCAATAAGCAATACCTATTGTTATTGGATATGCCATAATAGTGGCTAGCAGAAGGCAAGCAGGCAATAAATCAGCAACTTACTAAATAAATGGAAAAATTGGAATTATCTTCAAAATTACTGTTGTAAACAGTAAATTTCAGACATTAAGCATATATTATAAATAGGAAAAAAAGATTATCTCAATCTTGAAAATCTCTGCCACAAGAAGCTCTTGAACAGAAGAGCATTAACACACACCAGGAGGCCCTAACTTTTCGGTTCAGGCCACAGATTCAAAGAATAGTCACTGACATTCATATGATGCTGGTGGGCTGTTTTCTGTTTGTTTTAAAGTCACCTTTATTGTTGAAAGCATTATAGATGTACGCTTCCCCCCCCCATTAACCTCCTTCCTCCCATCCCCTCGGCAGCCCCCTCTCCAGACCTCCATTGCACTATTGTCTGTGTTCTTTGATTATGCAAGACCTGATAGGATGTTTTAATGGCTAAGGAAAGTGTAGTGTTTATATTTACTCTGAAAATGCATTAATCAACTTCCATTTTTTAAAAAACAAACAAACTTCTTTTTAAAACATTTTATTGATTTTTTACAGAGAGGAAGGGAGAGGGATAGAGAGCCAGAAACATCCTTGAGAGAGAGACATCGATCAGCTGCCTCCTACACACACCCCACTGGGGATGTGCCTGCAACCCAGGTACATGCCCTTGACCGGGATCGAACCCCGGATCTCTCAGTCCGCAGGCCAACGCTCTATCCACTGAGCCAAACCAGTCTCGGTGAAAGCAAACTTTTTGATCGCTTGGATTTTAAAAGTATTAATATAAAGGGACAACACAAGCTTGAAAGAAAAGCACCTTCTAATCTAAAGAGAGCCAATAGTCTTTGTCCTAGCAATTTTCATTCTAGGAATGATTGTAAAGAAATAATTAGAGCCCTAGCTGATTTGGCTTAGTGGATAGAGCATTGGCCTGCCACTGAAGGGTCGAAGGTTCAATTCCAGTCAAGGGCACATGCCTGGGTTGCAGGTTTGATTCCCAATAGGGGGGCATGCAGGAGGCAGCCAAATAAATGATTCTCTCTCATCATTGATGTTTCTCTCTCTCTACCCCTCTCCCTTTCCGTTCCACTCTGAAATCAATAGATATATTTAAAAAAGTAATAATTAGAAACAGTATTGTAATCAGTAACTGAAAATCAAAAATAATCTAGGAGACTAAATGATTAAATAATTGATGAAATATTAGGTTGAATCATATGATAACTGATATTCAAAACATTTTTTAACTTCAAAAACAAAACTTTCATAAAGTTTAACCTAATACTACAGACATTAAAAATAGTGTTTCTGCCCTGGCTGGGTTGGCTCAGTGGATAGAGCATCAGCCTGAGGACAGAAGGGTCCAGGATTCAATTCCCACCTGATTGCAGGCTCCTCCCCAGCCCAGGCCCTGTCAGGAAATGTGCAGGAGAGAACCAATTTCTCTGTCTTTCCCACTCTCTTCCAATCTCTCAGAACATCAATGGAAAAATATCTTCAGGTGAAGATTTAAATAAACAAGTAAATACAGACATACATAAATAAATAAATACATGTGTTTTTCTAAAAATAAGAAATGACAGAACAATGCTCTAAATATTCTATAAAATTACAAGAGAAATTACCTGAATTACCATATACTGAAAAAATACTATTATAAAATATATCAAAATATTAAGTTTTTTTGGTTTTTGTTTTGTGTGTTTTTTAATAGCAATTTCCACAGGCTCTTGCTGCTGGGTGGAGGGATTGGCCCATTACTTTCTTTTTTTATTATTATTGTTCTTTATTGTTTAAAGTATTACATAAGTCTCTTTGTTCCCCATTGACCTTTCCCCAGCCACTCCCACTTCCCTGTGGTTTTTTTAAATGGTTTAATTTTATTTTATTGATTTCAGAGAGAAGAGGGAGAGATAAAAATATCAATGATGAGAGAGAATTGATCAGCTGCCTCCTGCACAGCCCCTACTGGGGAGGGAGCCTGAAACCCAGGCATGTGCCCAGACTGGAATTGAACCGTGAACTACTAGTTCATAGGCTGACACTCAACCACTGAGCCACACTGGCTGGGCATCAAAATGTTAATAGCTTTAAGAGGCAGGAAGAGCAGTGGTTTTACATTTCTTTTTTGTGCTGCTTCATATTTGCCAAAATACGTTCTAGGGGAAAATATTACTTATGTAGTCAGGATAAACATCCAATAAGTTAAAATTAAAAAAACATACCTATACATTTGTGGGGAGAAATCCATGCTGTTTTTAAAATTAAATGCTCAGGCAAAAGAGCATAAATAACAAGAAAGAAACAGAAATGTTAAATTCCTACTTTTCTTTAGTGTTCCTTCACAAGGAGAGTGCTTCACAACCACTGGGGAAAACAGAAATAAAGAGATCATTCAGAGGCACCAGCCACTTTCACCAGAGAATCATGTAATCTTGACAGAAAGAGTAAAGTCTCTCAAGAAACATCCCTGTAAATAAGAGATGGAAAGAAGGCAGATTCCTATCAAAATGAGTCAGTGTGATGTAACAATGTTGATTAATAAATCAACAGGTAACCAAAGAGAAGAGTCTGGGGCCCTGTCCAAGTCCATGTACTTTGACCTGTCCTGTGCAATACTTAATCAACACTCTGCTTGAACACTCAGAAGACACTCTGGGCCTCCGATCTAATGTGCTAGAAGACGGAATGGAGACTCAGAAACTCATCAAAACTGCCACAACCTCACCATTAAATATGGAAAAGATGCAATCATACAAAAAAAAGTAACTTGCCCAGCTGGTGTGGCTCAATGGTTGAGCATCGACCTATGAACCAGGAAGTCAGGATTCAAAGTCAGGGCACATGTCTGGGTTGTGGGCTCGATCCTCAGGGGATGGCATGCAAGAGGCAGCTGATCGATGTTTCTATATTTCTCTCCCTCTCCCTTCCTCTCTCTAAAAAAAATCAATAAAAATATATTTAACTTTTAAAAAGGGTAACTTGTCAATATTTTCACACAACACACACATATGACGTTTAACATGTTAAACATTGCCCTAGCTGGTTTGGCTCAGTGGATAGAGCATCGGCCTGTGGACTAAATGGTCCCAGGTTCAATTCTGGTCAAGGGCACATACCAGAGGTTGCGGGCTTGGTCCTCAATAGCAGGCATGCAAGAGGCAGCCAATGAATGGTTCTCTCTCATCATTTATGTTTCTCTCTCTGCCTCTCCCTTCCTCTCTGAAATCAATAAAAATGTATTAAAAAATAAAATAAGTAAAATGTTAGATGTTTGCTTCCAGTCCCTTTCTCTGTCCCTAGTGACTGCGTTGGGGGCAGGGTAAGGTTTTATTTTTATGTTGTATATAAATAAATCTAATCTTGACAATTTTTAGGATAGTGACTTGCCCATGGACTTTAGAGTTAGACCCAGAGTTACATGCAGGCACTGGCACAGCCTACTTGAGTGACACACTGATCCTTAGCTTCCCTCTCTATACAACAGTCCTCATGGAGCTAAATGAGACCTGAACTCGGGACTCACTTCACAGTACCATGATAAACATTGTCCATGCTACTGCTTTTCAGTGAAGTCCTTCAAATGCCTTATGTAAAAGTTAATCAGCCCTGGTGGGTGTGGCTCGGTTGACAGGAGTGTTATCCAGTATCGTGGGTTTGAATCCCAATCAGGGCACATGCTTTAGGTTGTGGGTTCTATCTAATTTAGGGGGTGTGGGGGAGACAGCGGATGTTTCTCACACACACTGATATTTCTCTCCTCCTCCTTCTCCTCTTCCTCCTCTTCTTCCTTCCTCCCCTTCTCTGAATTTTCCTCTCTGTAAACATGAATAAAAACGTCCTCTGGCCCGAAACCGGTTTGGCTCAGTAGATAGAGTGTCAGCCTGAGGAGTGAAAGGTCCCAGGTTCGATTCCAGTCAAGGGCATGTATATTGGTTGCGGGCACATCCCCTAAGTAGGGGTGTGCAGGAGGCAGCTGATCAATGTCTTTCTCACATCAATGTTTCTAACTCTCTATTCTCCTCCTTTCCTCTCTGTAAAAAATCAATAAAAAATATATATTTTTTAAATGCCCTCTGGTAAGGATTTAAAAACAAACTAATCGAGTCAATATGCCTTTAACGCATTCATTTATTATTTATTGAGCACCTATTTCATGGGAGATGCTGCTTTGAGTACTGTGGATGTAGAGTAAGCCAGGAAGACGGGGCCCTGCTCTCATTCTAGACTTGAACAGACAAACCAGGTGAGTATCAGATGCGACAGGCTAGAAACAAATATAAATTTAAAATAAAAAAAATTAATTCTCCCCGTTGAAATAAGGGAAACCATTCCTCTTTCCTCCTTTTTCTTTTTTTCATTTACATTTAAAATTCACCACTTCATATTTCTGTGAAATGTACATAGATCCTTTTGAAGACTAGATTAGCAATTTGTAAGCTTGATGACCTGGGAATGTCTTTCTCCAGAACCTGAAAGCCATCTCTTTGGAATGTAAATAGCAAGGGAGCTAGCAACCCTATCCTCCAGTTTGTGTGGGAGGGTGGGAGCCTAACTTCAGTGGGCTCCTGGCTCCAAGTTGCAAAACAACCTCCTGTTATAAAACTGTGTGGAAGTTTGGCCTTGGCTGGTGTGGCTCAGTTGGTTAGAGCACTGTCCCAAAGGTGGCGAATTTGATTCCTGGTCAGGGCACATTCCTCCCCATTCCCCTCTCTCTTTCTCACCAAGAAAATAAAACAATATATCTATCCTCGGTTAAAGATTTTTCTTCTGATTAAAGCCAATTAGCTAACACAGATCGTCATACCAATTACAAGGTAAATGAACTGTGTGTGACAAATATTGCTGTCAAGTCCCCTTAGTAAGGACTAGTTTTTTATTTGTGTCTGTTTTTTTTAATTGATTTCAGAGAGGAAGGGAGAGATACTAGCAGAAACATCAATGATGAGAATCACTGATCTACTGCCTCCTGCATGCCCCCACCTGGGGATCAAGACCACAACCCAGGCCTGTGCCCTTGACTGGAATCAAACCAGGGACCCTTCAGTCCCCAGGCCGACGCT